>JANHGB010064935.1:0-15194 GCA_026283785.1 Coracopsis vasa | reverse complement strand
TCAGAAGAGAGAAATGAGCACTTGAAGTATACAAAACACCTTACTTGTTTTAGACATCTTCATTTAGGTTAGATAAACTGTACCCACAATTTCATATATCGTTGTCTTTTCAGTTCTTTTTCCCTGTTTAGGGATTTTGTTTTGATGATGGTGATGGTGATGTTAGTGTTCACCAATTTATTCTAGACTGAATTCTGTGAAATATCCTCTTTGTTCCCCTGGTCTCCCGTACTAGTCCAACTCCAGAGTTTCATCTCCAGGTTTACCTCCTATGAATCAGTCCCCTGATTCATTAATGTGACAAAGCTTATCACTTGATGAGCCTTCTGGTTCACACGACTCCAGCAGTGCGCAAGATAGCCAGAGAAAGCATCATTAAAGTATGTAGAGCTGTCTCTGGAATATTTTAGATCCATTTCACATACATTCCTTAAACTTCACAGAAAACCCATTTTTCCTTTTGTGGGTCATGCTGAAGTATGCGTCATATTCTGTGGCAATGTGGAATGTTTAGCACGTTGTGTGTGGAAAGGCGGCATTGGTACAGGGCAAGGAACACTGTAGTTGTTCTGCACATCACACTAAAATATTATTTTCTACATGGGTCATGTAATGTTTTGGATTTTGCTCTGGTTTACAGACTCTGATAAAGCACAATTCAGAGGCTGGGTGAAGACCTTTGGTCCCCATCCAACTACACAAGGTAAGAGTCACAAAAAGAACAGCCAGCATATGATGGGTCCAATCTATCCCGTTTGTTTCTCTGCAGAAACAGTACAGTGAAGTCCTGAAGGGAGGAAATGAAGAAAAGAGACAATCGGGATTCTGCAGAAAATTAGCAGTAGCAGGTGATTGAACCTGTTCCAGCTCTCTCTTGAGGCAGAGTGTAGAGTACTTGTGCACTTGTGCAAAGAGAAGGGATCTCTTTTTGAAAGAAGAAAGGAAACTTCAGGCTGCTGAAATAGCGGCAGATGCACAGGAAGGTGGGTCTGAAACAGATCCATTGAGTTTCACATTGAAAGGAATAAGAGGATGGATCTGAAGACAGAAAAGACACAAAATGGGAACCTTACTCAAGGGTGTCCGGCTATTTGTGCAAAAGGAAAGGGATTTTAGGCTCTGCAACTACTGTATCAAGTCACTGTGCTATTGGTGACTGCTACAAGGCCACCCATCCGCATGCAAGTACAGTCCGATTTCAAGCATCTGCTTTGACATTTAAGTAGATGACTCATTAAATGCTGCAAGTATCTGGAGGCAGGGATGCACTTCATTTCCTTTTCTCTTGGCAGCACACTATTCTGAAATATAAGAATGCTTAAAGAGTTTGCACCAGTGGATCATCTTACTTTAAAGACAAAACCAGAATCTTTCATTTTCAAGCTTGTTTATGAAAAGTTCATAAAGGAGTCTCTTGAGTTACCTCACCCTCCTTCTTCAATATGCTTTTGAGCACTCACTGAAAGGGGAAGGGAAGGAAGAGCAATACATGTGTGGAGATATATCTTATTCAGGGTTCAGACACAAAGAGGTGGCTCACAGTTACTTATTGACTGATAGATGTAGAGTTAGTTTTTCTGTACAACAAAATGTAGTCACAGCTGAACTGAATCACTTAAATGCCATTGTGTTCAAGGCCAAGTTTGATGGGGCTTTGAGCAACCTGGTCTAGTGGAAGGTGTCCCTGTCCATGGCAGGGGAGTTGGAACTAGATGGTCTTTAAGGTCCCTTCCAACCCAAACCAGTCTGTGATTCTATGATTCTGACCCCTCAAAGAGTAATACTGTCCCTACCAGCAGACAAAATTGTCATTTATTCTCTTAAGTGGTACATGCACGTTCATCTCAGGCCCATCTCTCTGTAAGGAAGTGACTGAGAGGGAGAAAACTCGACTTTCAGGAAGCATTTAATGGAAGAATATACTATATGTAGTGAAAGAAGACTCAACATAATGTCAGAAGTGTGCACACAATGAATTTTGGCTCCTCCACAACTAAACTGCTAAAAGATTTCCAAGACTTGTTTGAAAGGTATTGTCTGAGCATACTACATCTGAAAAGATATGAATGATTCATTGGTGTGTTACTTGTTCCACAGAGTAACCAGACAAATGCAGAAAGCGGTCATTTTCACTAAAGAAAAAGAGCCCATTACCTGGAAAACATCAAAGTAGCAATTTTTGCTCCTACCATACCTGGTGCTCTGTTCTTCAGGCTTTGTATTTTAATTTGTATATTTTTGTTCTGTTTCACAATAACGTACCTATTTTCCATCAACATGTGCTCAAAGAAAGATAGAAAGCTTGTGTTCTGAGCAAGTCCTATGGATTTAGAGTTTGCAAAAGATTTTGAGTTTAAGGAAATATTCAGTAGAAGGATGAAGCCATGGATCTCCATCACTGCAATCTTTACAAGAGTAGTCTGAGCAAACATATACAGATAATGTCATAATGATGAGTCTGACAGGGACTTCCCAAACCCCTTCTAGTATCCATTCCACTGTGGGGCCTGCCTTTTTCTGTGCTCTCTGCTGAAAAGGACCAGCTGTATTTGAAAACCACCACGCAGGTTTCTGTTTATGTGTTTGATTGTTTCAACCAAGAGCAATACTTACCAAAATGCTAGCAAGTTTGATGATTTTATTGGCAATGCTCAGCATGCAGCAGCTCCTTTTGTTTCCAGTGTCTAAAAGAAAACTGATGTAAACTGTAAGAACCTGTTAGCAGTATCTGGAAGCCATGAACCCATGACAAAAGAAAGCTGGGGTCTGATGCCTGCTCCCGCATAGACTGCCAGCACTCCAGCAGCACTGGAACTTGCCAATGGGGAAAATGGGGACAAGGCAGATATGGAGGTGTGCTTACCAGTAAGGGCTAGAGGGAGGGTTTTGTTTGTTTTTTAATACATATCTATATTGGTGAGCTCTGGTTGAAAACAATTACCAAGTATGTCAGTCAAATCCACGAGTTCCTCTTCTTTTATGTACCTGTGAAAGAAAGAAACCAAGCATAGCACAGAATAAAAATAGCAAGTGTGTCATCCTGTGTCCCGCTGTCAAGCACAGAGCTCAGATCTCTTCATCAAAGGTCAAGTCACCTCTTGATTGTGGACGAAAACCCACTCACTTACAGGAAAAGAGCCAACTGTGCCCACGCCTACACTGAAACATCAGCTGTGTTATTAGAGGAGCTCCTGAGAGCATCTCAACTGCTGAGAAGGGCATTTGTACTGACCCCCTCCCACATTACTCACAGCATGGGGTGCTGGGCTTCCACACTGGCTGGACATAGAGGGACTACTTGAGTGAGGCAATTGCACTGAACAAGGAGACGGGGAAGCTGGGGATGAGCAACAAGTAACTAGGGTTTAAAACTCTACTGTTGAATTAAACAGAGATACCAAAACAGGGGAGAAAGCCCTTTTAATGATTCCCTTGGTCATTCAGGCTGTGGGTTTGACCTCAACTACAGTAAGGACTAACAGTATTAGCTATTAGATATTAGCTCAGATTTCCCACTGCAACCCCTTTCCAATTGTTCTTCTTGTAGCAGAGCTTGCCTGTTCTAACACTGAATGCTCCATCCCTGGCAGTGTTCAAGGCCAGGTTATATGGGGCCTTGCACAATCTGCAGTGTCCCTGGCCATGCAGGGGGCTTGGAACTGGATGATCTTTAAGGTCCTTTCCAACCCTAACCATTCTATGACAATGTGATTCAATGATTTTCCCCAATCCATGTTTCTCTTTAGCCTCCTGCTGCTGGAATTTCTGAAGGTGGAGCTACCCACAGATCTCTTCACATATTCCTGGGGTACAGTTTGAAAAAGCCTGTATTCTTTGGGTGTTAACTAAAGCAAAGTCCTCTCCAGCCAAAGGATGTTTGGGTCTCCTGCTGATCACATGGGAACCTGTACAAGGACCTGCTGAAAGCATCTCAGGTTTACCATGAAATTCAAAGCAGCATGGGGAGAAGCTGGTGGTTGGGAGGCAATGAAAGAACAGCAATAATATGCATATGACTTCTGCATGCTTGAAAAGGGAAAATGGAGAGAGACAATACTCTCCCTGGAGAACTTGGCCTCTGGACCACTTCAGTCTCACCTAAGCGCAAAGGCCTGTCACATCATGGCAGCTTTAGGAAAAATAATGTCTCTGAAGCTGAAGAAAGAATGGAAAACAGTCCATTATATATAGTGCTGGCAATTGTGGTTCTTTTATTCGTGCACAGAAGTGACACATGTGCCTAGAGCAGGATGTTTCTCCTCATAAAGTGTCCATTTATCTCTGTTCAGTCCCCTTCCTAGCCCTAAATACCAGGCTGACTTCTACCACTCCTGCTCAGATGAACAGTGTGACCTCTGTGGTAAATGCAAGAAAAGATGAGGACAAATGTGCTAGCCCCACAAGGTAAGGTTAACAGCAGTCTGGAGGAGCAGAAAGCAGGCTTATTTCCCATGAAACATAATGTCTGATGGCATATTTATCTTAGCATAAGCCTACATTAGTATTCCCGTTTTATTTTATCACCAACATACAGTGACCAGTGCAGGTATTCCTACTCCTGGCAAGCAGTATATTACTGTGTAAGCTGCTCCATTATTCTATGATTCTATGATTCTTTTTAATGGCACAACTTCCAGAATAATATATTCAATTCATATTTATTGTAAGTAAAATTATCACAATTCAGGCATGTATTACAATGAGGATACTGTGAGTTTTTAAAGGTGAGGTCTTTCATTTTAATGTGTTCTGTGTAATATACCTGAAATATTATGACTTGTTTCACAATGTGCAAGAAAACAGGACTGTTCTCTTAGTGTTAATGATCCTCAATAGATAAAATAGAAAGCATCTTAAAAATCAGAACCATATAAAGACATCAATATTTTCTAATGTTCTTGAATAACAATCTTATAAAATTAATATAACTTTCTACTAATGGGGCTATTTTCATTTCTTGGGCTAAAAAGCAGTGAACCATGTACAGCAGCAGAACCTGCAGTCTAGGGAGCACAGAAATTCCTTGACCAAAGAGACAAAATGATTTGAAAGATTTTAGGTGTCAAAATGAGTGTTCCTACTAATTTCAAACCTTCTCTCACTCATGGTGTAGCCACTTGAGCATCACAGTTTCCCTTCCCCCTGTTGTGCCAACAGAGCTATAAAAGGATCAGAAGGGTCTGTAATATGCTTTGGTTTGGGATTAAAACAAAGCAAGGAAAAAACCACTTTTCTTGGGATCCTGATGATGGGAAAACTGCTTTGGAGCTCTACCCTAAAACTATAGCACGCACTTCAGAAAAGGGGTGATATTGTTGCCCAGACCAATAGGAGTTTCAAAGCAGAATGGCCTAGGACAAAAACCAGAGATGAGGCTCTGCAGGGATTTCAAGTTTACTCACCAGCACATGTTTGAGCTAAGGACAAGCCAGAGCATGTACCTGATGGAGCAGCTCAGTTTAAGGGAAAGCTTTGCTTTTCTCACTAAAGCCTTTACTGTGCCTCCATCCTCTATTCAACCTTTGGCTGCAAATTGAGAATTTTATAGTGTGTCCTTTTGCATCTAGCAGTTAAGTCAGACTAATATATGTTATGAAGGTAAAGGAGAGTAGCTATTTCATGCTTGAATACTTACTCCCAAGTAAACATCTTTATGCAGATAATTTTTCAGGAACAGTTATTCTCATATGACTGCTTAGCCCTGAGCAGTTGTGAGTGCTCAACATTTGCATCAATTCACTTGCAACTAGCTTACCTAAACTGACACAGCTACTGTGGATTGGATCTGTTGTGCTAGAGGGAAAACATACAGATAGAATTCTTCATCATTCTTCTGATGAGCCCCTTGGTAAGAAAACCCGACAGTTTCAAAACAAGTTCAAGTGTTCCATGAACATTTTGGACTTTGAAAAGACACTTTTGAGACAGAAGTGTTTCCATTTAAAATGCACTGGCTCTCCCTTTGGCATTCCCAAGGCATCCATGTTTTCTGGAAAAAGTTGGTATCCAACACAAGATGATACAAGGCTTACTTAGACTTTACAATTTGCATTTCTTTATCTGAATACTTTCACATTTTATTCCCTGAAAATATACATGGCAGGCCATAGAATCCTAGAATACCAGGTTGGAAGGGACCACAAGGATCATCTGGTCCAACCTTTCTTGACAAAAGCATGGTTCAGACTAGACATCCCAACACCCTGTCCAGATGAATATTAAAAGTGGCCAGTGCTGGGGAATCAGTACTTCCCTGGGGAGATTATTCCAGTGGCTGATTGTTCTCATAGTAAAAAATTCCCTGTGTCCAATCAGATAATCACCTCCATCAGTGTAGCAGAGCAAGAGAAACATCTCATAGGGCCAAAGTTTGCATTTCTGTTTTCCTTCCTTTCCAGTTAATTATTATCTTTTATTATCAGAGTTCTGCTTCAAGACCCCAGCTAAGAGTAAAACTCCTTCAGACAGGATGCTGTGCCGACATACAATAAAGATTTTATCATAAGCTTGAATGATTTTGCAGTCTTTTCTACTGGGATTGAGCCAAAATATCCAGTTGCTTATTCCTAAAACACTGATAGGGAAGTTAGGCTAGCCAGGTCTTTCTCTGCTTAACATCACTCCAAACTCTCTACCAAGACAGTTGAGATGGTCAAGATCAGATTAAATGCATAATACTTTGTTTATGAAAATAAAAAAGAATTGCCAGAAAATTAACGTATTTTTATCAATATGTGCCCATTTAGTGAAACTAAACTTGTTTTTTCTTGTAGGAGAAGGTCTAGACAATGTAAGCTGTCTAAACATCTAATTTCAATGTTGTTTGGTTTCATTTTTGTCAGGCAAAAATAGCTTTTCCTTTAGAGGTTTAATTTGAGCCACAAACTTTATGAATTAAAATTAAAGTTAGGACTAAAATGTGCCTAAAACCCTCGAGATGACTGAGAATACTCAAAACAAAATAACTTCTGTTCACAAAGAAAAATTTAGATTTTCAATTATCATTCAAATTTAAAAGTAGTAATTGGGGCTTTTTTTCCATGCTGAAACATTTTTGACACAGAAACAGCAGCTTCTTAACACATTCTCCCATCTCTATAGAATACAGTTATAGCCAGCCACATGAAGGAACAAAGGGATATCTGTTGTCTCCTTACACTATTTGGGGCTTGTTAGACAATGAGCCCTAAATACTTAAGGTAAAGTCTATTGGGAAAGAAGAAAACATTTTCAGGCAATCCTCTCTGTTTCACTGAAGGGGACCCAGTGAGCTCACTCAGGTGTAGATATGTCCACTGCAGGCACCTCAGGGTGAGACTGTTCCTAACCCTGGTGTGGGCTGTGTTCCCACTCAACAACAGGTAATCTGTTTGCAGAAAGAACTGCAAATTTTGGCCTTTTACTATTTCTTTTATTTCTTTTTTTAACAGCTAAGAGGCTTTCAATCACGAAGAATGATTTCCTATTGTAAGATCTGAGGTTTACCTCTTCGTCCCAACAGACGCAATTTTCTCTGCACAATACCCAACAGATTTTAGCCCCAGTAGCCTACTTAGAGAGTTTCCTTTGTCTTTAAAGTAATATCTATACACTGGATGCACCTTGATGTATCTTGAACAGCTCTCACAAAGGTTTCTGATTTCCAGGTAGACTGGGGATCCTTTTCTTTAAGTACATTCTTTTCTTTCTTGAAAAATAACTGCTTCTCAGAGGCGTGCTGGCTCTCCTCAAAATAAACTCTGAAAATAAACACTCGCTTTGCTTATCATGCATCTCCTTGCAAATCTACCCAAGTTCTGTCTTTCAAATCCTTTCCTAGAATATGTGGGTTTGTTTTTCCTTTGCATGTTCTGTAGGATCTTGCTGACTTTGCAGTCCACTATACATAGAATCATAGAATAGTTCGGACTGGAAAGGACCTTAAGATCATCGAGTTGTAAACCCCTGCCTTGAGCAGGGATGCCTCACACTAAACCATGTCACCCAAGGCTCTGCCCGACCTAGCCTTGAACACTTCCAGGGATGGGACATTTACCACTTCTTTGGGTAACCTTTTCCAGTACCACACCACCCTCACAGTAAAAAACTTCTTTCTTATATCTAACCTGAACTTCACCTGTTTAAGTTTAAACCCATTACCCCCTGTCCTGTTGCTACAATCCCTGATGAAAAGTCCCTCTCCAGCATCCTTGTAGGCCCCCTTCAGATACTCATTATGAATCTGTTTTCTTTCTCAACAGCTATTTTTTGCTGCCTGACAAATTTTGATTGCTTTTCTTCAGCTTAAAAAAGTAACTTTAGTAGTTCTGTTTCTCTTTTTTAGTCCCTGACACCCCATCTGGACTCAGATTCTGAAAAGCATCCAAAACTGTGCATTCCTCTCCACATTCTCAAATCTGTTATAAATGACGCAGGAGTTCCCCCCTTTCTTTCAGCTTCTCCTATCGAGCTGTTATCTTTCAAATGCACTGTTATTTCTCCGAACACACTATTCTTTAAATAGCTATGACTGTCTAGCTGTCATACTATTCCTCACTTAAATATAGCTATTAAATCTAGTGTGTCCAACCCACTAATATTAAAATAAAAATAGCTCCCTTTTGCATGTTTTGCTTTCCAGAAGGTCTGTTTGCATTCATGAATGGATGAAATTCTTGCCAGTGATGTCTCCAGCTGGAAGCATTTCTGGACAATTTGAGTTTCCTCAGGGGAGTTTCCTTTCTGCTCCAGTTTCTCAAGTCTTCTCCTCCACTTTTCTATTTCCACTTTCACTACTACCATGCAGTGTGGCTATTGTGATGATTCACATCAACCTTGATTCAGAGTACATATCTCTGATGAGTCTTTCATATATCAGAAGATAAATGAATAAAAACTGAAGAGCTTTAGAGAGAGGGAGGGATTTTCATGCTTCATTCTTTGTCAGATTGCTCATCAATTAACTCTAATAAGACACAGTTCAAAAGCAAGATGAGCCACAACTCTTAAACATCTAGTCGGCTGTACGACCCAGGCATTCCTATATGTCTATTACAAATGCAGAGTTTCTTTCTCTAGGGTTCTTCCAACCTTTTTTCTAAATCAAGATAAGGAGGACATGATTGTGAAGAAGACTCAGGGACTATATGCTGGGAAATAGAAAGAATGCCTGTTTCACACAGCAAAGGAAAATCTTGGAAGAAACATATTATGTGAATTTGGCCCTCCAGGTAAATAGTACATCATTTAATTCAGCAGTGTTCATTTTAATTCAGCAACACTTTTCCTTTCAAAACCCAAACCAAACCAAACCGAAAACAAAACAAAAGAACCAGATAACTGATTTGGGGGCAGATGGACAGGGAGGAATTCATGCCAATGCCATGGAAACGCAAGGTTTTGTTGTAGCAGCTACATCTCAAATTATATTATAAACACTAGGTTGTATGAATTGCAGATAAGTGGTCTATTTTTTGTGCAGTGAAGAGAACCATCCAGATATTGTTGGCTGTGAGATGAGCTCTCACCTTCCAGATTTTGCAGCTGGGGCTGCAGTAATTGGTCTGATGGAGGTTCAGGCCTCCTTCAGTGCTGAGGAAATTGTCAGTGAGATGCATTGGGTTTGGTGATTAAATCAACCTGTTGTGTCCTGGCTGACTCAGAAACTAAGCTGATATTTCCAGGAAGAGAGTAAGAGAACATTCACAATGAAGAGGCTTTTTGATCTGGAAGAGAGTTCAGAGACACATGGCCTGCGTGTCATTGTTGCATCAACCTCCTTTTTTATCTGTCTTGAGCTAGCCATTGGTACAGAAGTGCACTGGCTTAACTTATAAGTAAAATAGTGATTTTCCATTTATTTTAGGCAGTAACAGTGGTAACTTGTTGGATTCACAATCACTGTTTTCCCAGGATGTCGCACACTGCATTTTTCAAATGAACCTGCTGAACTTTTAATTTCTGGAGGCTGGAAACTTTTTATTTCTCATAGGCCAGTGTGAAATTCACTGAAACTTTTATCACAGCAAAGAGACAAAAAAAATCTTCATACAAAGAGAATAATTATTATTCAAGAATTGTGCTAACAAAGTCATATATAAGTGAATGAACAGTTTGTTCCCTGGAACATTGTAATAGGTGTAATGTTTCCTTTTCCAAGTGTCACCTAACAGTCCATGATGGTTACATGACTCAGACCACCTATGTCATAGGCACAGAGAGCTCTAACTCCATGGCTGAGTGCTAACCCCAAAGCTGAGGTCTGTGGAATATTTCATTACTGGAAGTAGGACAGGTATTTTGGGGTGATGCTATGCTTGAACTGCTGAGCTGAGAGGCACTATTCAGACCTGTTTCTGAACTTGAGCTGGCAAGTCATTATCCTACTACATTGACAGCTTCCTTGAGGCCATATCTGTGGTAGGAGTGAGACCTCAGCCTTCTCAGCATGGAGGATTTGTTCAGACCTCATAAATTTGTATATATGTAGGAGCTAGTTCCTTCTTCAGCTGTGTTCTTTGAAGCCAGCTGCTTTCCAAACTGATGCGCTGTCACTCTAAGGAAGCAAGGTACCCTGGTGTTCACACAGCATGATGGAAGAATGGTTGTGCTGGTGCCAGGCACGGAGTAGCAAATCCATTGCTCTGTATCTCTGCATTGCATTCAAGTTCCTAATGAGGATGTGTCCAGAGACACATACTGACTACCATCTATCTCAAGGTAGTGTACTCAAAGTCATGTAATAAGGTGCCCCTGTTGGTAAGTCATAGTACACTTGCAAGATGTCCAGCAGACATCCAAGCTGATTCAATCACATCCATCAAATAAGGCAAGCCTTGTTTCACCTCCTCTGCTCCAAACCATGCACTCACTCTTGTAAGAGAGCACAATGGCTGTGTGCTCACTGGAGTACACGGTGATCCACCTGGCTTGCTAAGATAGCAAAAGAATATCCACCATTTTTATCAGGTGATTAAAAGTTAAGGAGCTCCAGAAATGTCTAGCAGAAGATAAGCAGCAGAAACATGCGGCCAGGAGGGAGAAGTGAGACTCCTGCTTTTTGGCAGCAGTCAGCTGTTACACATGATGGAAACATAGCTCTGTTCAAGACTGATCCATGAAGCTGAAGCAGCTGTAGTTGAGGAGAAAGGATCAGAATGAATAGGTACAGCTTATAAAATTGTAAGGAAAGCCTCCAGCAACAGAACCACATCAACACTTACAGGTTTGTTTCTGTCAATAGCGATACGGATCTGATCTGATACAGCAGCCCAGGCCACTGTGCTTCCAGCAGACAAACCACAGGTACAATCAGACTCAGGAGCCAAATCATCAGCTCTCCAAAGGAACCGTTATGAAGCTCTCAGTTATTTTTGGGAAAAGGGATGGAGTGCAGATTGTATGGCAACTTGAGCAATACGACACGTAGACTGGATTTCAGACATGATGTCTGTGATCAGGGAAGCAGGAGATAAGGTATTTTATAAGATTTTTTCTTATTAAAAATAAACCCCAAAACCTGGGCATGGAAAAGAGGGCACTTGCTGGCGGCAATGCTGTTGTGAAGTCATGAAGAGGAGTGAAAGGTGCAGACCAGAAAAGCAGCAGACCTTCTTCCCCAACTTGTTCTAAAAATGTAGAGTTTTGTAACTTTCCACAGCTTTCAGCAAGACTGAAATAATCTCTTTTCTCCAATAGTACAACGTGGTGCATGTAAAGCTTATGTCTTGATGGGAAAAAGGTTGCTGTGCTGCACAGGACACTATGGTGTCTATCCCATACGTTGAGTGTGGTGTCTCACCACGCATTTTCAGGGGCAGAGCCATACTTTGCGTTGTGCTCTGTGAGCAAGGTAGATGTGGCAAAGAAGCCCTTCTGAGAGCTCTGTTAAGGAGGGATTAAAATAATTGGAGGTTTCTAAAAGGGATTTGAGTGGGTGGGGAGAGCATGTCAGAAAGTGTAAAGCTGAAGAGATTCATCATTAGGTTCACATTTCAGATTTCAATGACTTTCAACATCTATTGATTCTTGGTTCTCTTTCAGCACCTTCGCATCATTAGGAAGGTAAATTACTGACAAGAGCTGAAGAAATTGCCATCATGTACTGCTACAAAAATACTGTGTGATTAGCATGAAGTGAGTCATGTGTTTTTCACTGTGTGGGAGAAGCCTTACCTGCCTGGAAATATTTCCTTATCCTGTATAATCCTTTCAGCAGTACACTCTTAACAAATAAACGCAGGGCCACAATGCTCTCAGACAATTCACATATTTCAGCTGTCTCAAAAAAACCCAGTTCCTGGTACTTCTAATCCTTAGCACAGTGGTGGAGGGAGCCAGTTTCTGCAGTGTATCTAACAGAGTCTTCTTTGACATACGGAGTATTACAGGTAGGTTGAGAAATTATGCATAAGAAATTGTATGTATGTCAGTTGACAAGACCTCTATGACATTCACTGCATGGTATATAGCAAAAGAATAGCATAAAAAAATTGTTTACAGCCTCAGGCCACAAAATGTACAATCTCATATGGGAGATCTCTTCCGAAAGTGTGAGCCTAGTGATTCCTTAATCAAAGGGGTATCCTGCAAAATGAAGGTAAGAGCTTAAAGTTCCTGAAGGGATATCTGGTATTGTGCATGCAAGTCCACAATACTTGCATTCGTATTCTAATAATCTTCCTTTTTGAGTCTGCTGCCTACAAAAAGTAGATGCAGTTGCCTGGTGCAGGTTTTATCTGCTAACGTGTTTTCCATGGACAATATGGCACTGTGGTATGAAGATCTCCATATAAAATATCAACATTTGGACAACGAAGATGTTCACAAACTGGGTCTTCCTTTAGTTATGCATTCACGTAACAAATGAATTTAAAACTATCATTTTAATGCATTTTTGTTCACTAAAGCACTGGACAAGGTTCAAGGTTCTGGTGAACCAAGTCCTGGTGCTACAATAACTAGCTGTCAGAGGAAAGGAATGAAAAGTCGAGCTCCTCCATCTCTGGCGGTGTTCAAGGCCAGGCTGGACAGAGCCCTGGGTGACATGGTTTAGTGGAAGGTGTCCCTGCCCATGGCAGGGGGGTTGGAACTTGATGATCTTAAGGTCCTTTCCAATCCTAACTATTCTATGATTCTATGACCTCACAAGGTGAGACTGCCTGGAGCACAAGTGTGATGAAGAACAGCTGAGGGAGCCAAGGTTGTGTAGTCTGGAGAAGAGAAGGCTCAGGGGGGACCTTATCGCTCTCTACAACTGCCTGACAGGAAGATGGAACAAGGAGGTGGGTGGTCTCTTCCCCCAAGTAAGAAGTGATAGGACAAGAGGTAATGGCCTCAAGCTGCACCAGGAGAGGTCTAGACTGGATATTAGGAATTACTTCACTGAGAGGGTGCTCCAAGAATTGGAACAGGCTGCCCAGGGCAACGGTGGAATCACCATCCCTGGAAGTGTTCAAAACCGTGTAGATGAGGTGACATGGTATAGTGATGATCTTGGCAGTCCTGGGGTAACGGTTGGACTTGATGATCTTAAAGGTCTTTTCCAATCCAGTTGATTCCGTGATTCTATGATATTTGGTTTCCCCTTTTGTACCCATAATACATTTTCAGTGGGGCTTATTACCTTTTATGAGTCTGTTACTATGTATTTTTTCCAACTTTTTCCCAAGAATAGTTTAGCTGCAAAACTTTAACTCCTTGGCCACGAGTCAGTGTGCAAAGACAGTGTTTAGTTGTAGGTTACACAGTGCAATGCTCTATCTGGAAGAAAAATCTCCCAGCTTTTGGTTTTCTTTCCAGACACCAGTCATCATATGCCACAATCTCACTACTGCATAACTCTCTTCTCTCCCAATCCTCTGCTTGCATTTAGAAAGTGAAAGTTACATGAGTTTTAATTAATTTTTTAATTCACTTTAACCCTAAAATGGTACAGAAAGAAATCTCTCTTCAAGGGTTCATTTCTTCTCATCACCATAAGCTGTGGCAATAGCACCCCAGCCCTGTAGTGGGTACCATGGCAATACGAATTAATCATGACAATGATTGTGAGATGGTTTGAAATGGATGGAAAAGTGAACAGATACTTCTAGCTTCACCTCAGCATTAAACTATAACATTTAAAAGCTAATGAGCTAAAACAGAACGAATGAGAAAATTAATAACACACTGCAGAGTGGAGCATTCAAGAGAAACTTCTCCTCTCCTGCATATCAGGGCTAATTAATGTGATCTATTCTAATAAAAATAACCCTAAGCAGCACTTATTCATTTTTAGCATCCCTTATTCCAAGTTAATGTATAAATGCTCTTTGTAAAACTACAGAACTACAGGACTTGAATAGTTATGAATCATGCCACTTTAAATGACACTTTCAACTGTGCAAGAAAATCCAAGGACACTGATTTTTCAAGTGACCTATTGTATTCATACTGCTATTAAGGAGTCCAGGTGGCTGTTCTTCTATCAAATACATGCTTTTTTTCTTGTAACAGTGCATGTGTTATATGTTCCCAAAAGAAGACTTCAAAGGTTGGACCAATTTTTGCACTAATTTATAGTCCTTGCAATCTTGCTGAAGTCAAAGGGGTTGCACAGGATGTAATTGGTAGCCGTTTTGGCCTACTCTGTTAAAATACCAGCAGTGGACAGAAAATTGCTGTAATGTTCACCACAGAATACAAATTGGTCAACTCACATTAAAGGGAACTTTATTACACTCTAAGAATGAGAACACAACTTTCAAGCTGAAATAATCTTGCAAGGAAGTCATGAATTGTGGTTTAGGTTGCACCTAAATTGTGGTTAGGTTGCACCTAACCACTCCCACATTTACAGACATTGCCCTTTTCTTAGAGAATAACAATGCCTTGCTGTCTCTTTATTCTGCATCCATAAAGTCATAGAATTATTTAGGTTGGAAAAGACCTGTAAGGTCATCAAGTCCAAGCATAAACCTAACATGGTTAGGTCCACCACTACACTATGGCCCTAAGTGCCATTATCTACACATCATTTAAATATCTCCAGGGGTGGTGACTCAACCACTTCCCTTGGCAAGTAGTTTTGATTAGTTTATTCATACACAGAATCATGGAGTGTCACAGAATCATAGAGGGGTTTGCATTGGAAGGGACCTTAGAGATCATGTTGTTCCAACCCCTTGCCATGAGCAGGGACACCTTCCACTAGACCAGGTTGCTCCAAGGCCTGT
>JANHGB010064933.1:0-24040 GCA_026283785.1 Coracopsis vasa | reverse complement strand
GAAGTTTAGATTGGATATAAGGAGGAAGTTCTTTACTGTTAGGGTGGTGAGGCACTGGAATGGGTTGCCCAGGAAAGTTGTGAGTGCTCCACCCCTGGCGGTGTTCAAGTCCAGGTTGGACAGAGCCTTGGGTGACATGGTTTAGTGTGAGGTGTCCCTGGCCATGGCAGGGGGGATGGAACTAGATGATCTTAAGATACTTTCCAACCCTAACTATTCTATGATTGTATTCTATGATTTATAACTCCTTTCTATGATCTGAAGAAATTCAACAGTGGTAGCAAACAAATAGAAACCTTTTCTTACATTTGCTTCTACTTCCAGAATGAACTTGTGTGGAACTTATTTCTACGTGCTGCAAAGTGGACAAGGAGTTTTAGAGGTCTGGATAAGATAAATCACAAGAAGTGTGATATCTTTTTTTTCTCAGTGAAACTACAGAAGTCTCAGAAGTGTTTCATAAATATGTGAAACTAACAAGTCTGAAAAATAAGTCACTCCTCGGGTGGACAGTATTACTGAGTTGCAATAATCTAATTGTCTAAAACTGAAAACCATTGTTTTGCCAGGATGAATGAGTGTTGAATGAAAAGTTCTATATTTTCAGAGCTGAAAAAGAGTCATGGCTTCATACTGCAGCTAAGAGAAACAAAAGTAGAAAAAACCATGCTCAGTGAAGCTCCAACACCCTGAGTTTTCCTCACACTGATAGCTTTAGAGCCTGTAAACAGACAAAGGAACACTCTTTCTGAGCACAAAACAAAAACTATTACATCTGTAAAGAAATGGGATATTTTAGAAATTAAATGTCAATTTTATGTAATTCAAAAAGCTATTATAAGGATTCATCTATATGTGTACACAGCACAATCTCCCCACAACTAAAACCTCTTGACAGATATTATTAGGTTGAATTCATTTCAAAAAGGCTTCTCTTAAATACAAAGTAGGTTAATAAAATATATATAAAAATCCCTCTACAAAAAACATGTAGTGATTATCAGACAAGACAGGAGTTTTCTTCAAAGCATTGCCATCTGTAGTATTTAGTAATGAAAACAGCATAGGAAAAAGGCTTTTTTTTTTTTTTTTTTTTTTTTTTTAGAAAAATCTGCCCTTTTTTTGGTGCCTTTTTTTTTAAATATTGTTGTTATTCTTTTTAGCATTTGAAGTGGCAAACTTTAACCCAAGTCTATACCTCATTTTAAGTTATAAAAATAAACTTTCCTGTTTTACTCGTATGCTATTCATTTTCTATGGAAGTTGGCAATTTTGAAGTTATTGATTTAAATAGCAGCATTTAAAGGCAGTGCAATTTGCAAACATTTCCAGCAGCTAAGTTAGGACTTGGAAGGAATGTTGAAAGCTGTAATGAAAATTCCAGTTTCTCTCACTTCTTATCATGTTGTCACATTCTGCATTCTTGAGGCAGACTGAAAATCATTATGCAGCCTTTATGATACAGCCACTGTTTTGTCAGGAAGTATAGTGCCATCATTTTAGCAGCAGAGCTTTTATACTGTACTATATTAATTTTTTTCAGCAAGGATTTACAAACATTTCTACCTGCATATTAGGCCAAGGTATAACCCTAACACACAGCTTCCAAACAAAAGCAGAAAAGACAGGCCGAGCAACAACTGTAAGTACCTGTCTCATTCAAAGAGAAGAAAATAGTCATTGCTTCCATCCTGGAAAGTGCTGAGGCACTTTGTTTTCTGCTTTGTTTAGTTCAGTAGTAGTCAATGCCATATAGAACTGAAACCTGAGAGAGAAGTCTGTTTTAGGCTGGTGCTTATTCCTATTTAATGCAAGAAAGAAAAGCAAATAATGACCAAAGCTCACTCAAGTGTGCTCACAGTGGAACTTCTTAACAGACCATTAATTTCATGATTAGTGAGCCCTTGCAAAAGCAGATAGTTCCATTCACACTCAAAAATGTGTAATCCATATTGTCTGGCAGTTAACACAGACCCTAAGAAAAAGAGTCTCCTCTTTCTGTACAGTTGTTTTTCATTGCTATGCGTTTGCTCAGGCTGGTGATTTTAAAACTAATATGCCAGACCTGCTGACTCTCATGCTACTCATACGTTATGAAGTTATTCAACCTCAGCAATTAAAGAGAAATATTTGTAGGCATATCTTTGCCACAGAATCAACCAGGAGGCTCAGCACATGGGTTAGCCCCATGGAAGAAATGAAATACTGGAAGCTACACTTGAGTTACCCTCTTTTGACATGAGTGACCCTTTGCTTCCCCTGTGAGTTGCGTGGACTTTTGGGGTCACCAATTTTATTCCATATATTTGGGATCATATTTTTCTTTTTTTTTTTTTTTTTTTTTTTTTTGCTGTGTACAACACTTCAGATTTGATCCTCACTGGGAGAATACGATTCACCTTTGAGGGCACAGAAGAGGGAGTTTTGGGAAAGCAGTGAGGGACAGTAAACATCATAGGAGTATTTTACTCAACTGCCTATAAGGAAGCCAGTGACAGGGAAAACACAGGCCATGCTCTCAGCCAGGCTAGCTAACTCACATTCAAAGGAGCTTTCCATGTGACTGCTTAGCCTAGTGTTGCAGACAGGAGAAGCAAGCAAAGAAACTCCACAAACAAAGAAACATGACTAACTGACTAACTAAAATTTAAAGATGTGAAGAACATTATTCAGTAAATACTTTTAAAGAATAAATTATTTTAGGTAAATAGAAACTCATTCAACTGAAAATTCAGTCAGTAGAAACACCTAACATTATTTTTCACAAGCAAATCAACCAGTTTGAGTGTATATACCTAAACCAATGCAAAGGCTTGTTTCACTGGCTGATTGACATTCATTTCTCATAGTCCTACTTAAATATTTAAAACTTACCGTACAACCACTAGTGGCTGCTAAGCGTAAGATGAGCTAAGTCATTCATATGGAATATTGAATCTTCATGCATCTCAGTGAATCACAACAGAATTTTGCTTGGTGAAAAGTTAGGGGGAAAGCAAGCTCAAGGTTCAGGGATATATTAAGTCGTACTTAAATTAGCTTCCTAAACAGTTATAGAAGGAGTGTCTTTCTCTGTTGGGGTGGTTCTGGAATTCTTTCCTCAGAGAGTCTCAGTATACCTAAAACTGTCAATAATGCAGATCAGTTTTGTTTAGCAAAAAGAAAGTAGATGTAATGGCTGGTAATTCCCATACTGGTCACAATTTATCATGAAAAGCACCATATATTTGCACCCTGATCTAAAAGTTACATGGATCACTGTCTTCTACCTGAATGAAATGGGTCATGCAAAATTCTGTGAAATACTATTTGTGTAATGGCTGACTACATCTGACAGATTCTTAATTCAAACACTAGATAGCATCATGGTGTTTAGAGACTAGATCTGTAGCTTAGCAGCAGCCGTGTGTTTGGGAGAGAAGTAGGATTATTGTTTCACATAGAGCAAAATAATTTTTTTTTCGACGCATCTGAAGAGGGGAAGAAACACCCCAAAAAGAATGAATGAAGGAGATAATTACTTTAATTACTCTGCCCCTACCAGGCAGAGAAGAAATTAAAAGTGGCTCATTAATGCTCTCCAGGAAAACTGAAAAAGGTAATGGTAGGTACCGTATCAGATGATTCCTCAGCAAACAAATTCCTGAAATTAGAAGAACCTGTGAATCACAGAAAATGCACAGCAATACTTCTGTTCATATTTGAGAGAAAAGGGTTTTAAGAAAGAGGATGGGAAACCTTAGCAGACTGGACTGGAAAACTGTGAGGTCATCCAACTTAAGGTCTGCTTGAGCCTAAAACCAATTCCTGGTTGACAATATACATGTAAATCCACTTTTGTATGATGAGAAGTTACTCTTCAGTGTGGCGAATGACCCTAATTCATACATTTAGTGTCCCTCATCAGGCCTTTCCTGCTCAGGATATTCACTGTAACTCGAAAACATGTAAGAATTCGTTTTCCCTACAAATATTTATTGTTTCTTTAACCAGTAATGAAAACCAGAGGCCTGTGTGAAAACAATTGTAGATTCTGAGGAAACTAGTGAGTCTTGCTTCTTCAGCTAGAATATGGAGACAAGCTTTTAAATTTGGTTAATAAACCCAGGCCTTTTGCTTTCTACTTATTTTTCTTTTCTGCGCACACACTGTTTACTAAGGCAACAAAGCAAAGGTAATCTTTGGGATTTGGATCATAAGTGTTTGTCTTCACTGAACGACTGCTTGCAGTGTGTCATGCAGCTTTCCTCTCCTTACTTGGCAGAATAACACAGTCCATGTTGGCTATTCCACTGCTGGATAAACTCCCCTCATTAACCCCTCTGCTCACCATGCTCCACCCCCAGATCTGTAAACTAACTGTATATGTACTGAATGGCTGATTCAAGCCCTCAGAGCAGGGGTGGAATGTGATTACCAACTCCTGATAGCAGATCATCAGCGTGGTTTTACTGTAGGGGCAAAATTGTTGAATATTTATGGAGCATAACTTGTTCTGATTGTTCAGAAGCTCCGATATCCAAGCCTCTAGAAAACAGAGAAAGGTCCCATGAAAACAAAATCTTCAGCTGTTTTCTTCTATAAAAAAGGCAACTATGCTCCAGTTCCTACAGCTATAAACAACATCAGAAATAGTTCAGGCAGACCACTGTATAGAGTGAAATCATAGGCCACAAAAATTTCTCATGTTTTTTATCCTGAGGGTAACGGCATAAACACAATAATGCTTTGCAATTATGCAGTGCCTTTGAGCTGAAGAGCCCGAAATGGTTTACAAAGGTGGGTAAGAACTATGCTTTTGAAAGACGTATAAACAGCAGTGGGAGTCTTACATGTAGAGTTATGTGAAAAAATTGATTATTTTCTCTATGGTTCTGTGGCTGAAATGCAAAAAAACAGAACCAAAAAGTCTGTTTGGACCAATAGAAGGATAATCTTTTATTTTCTTGGTAAAGATGAAGGTCATACAAATTCATGTTTTCCATCTAAAATAAAACATTCTCTTTTATTTTGCATGTTGAACCCATTTTCTAATATATCTTTTATTCAAAATAAATTTTAAAACCAAATAAACGGTGTTCTACTTTGAGAAATGTTGACATGACTGACTTCCACTTTTGCCCATTTTTATTTCATTTTAAGGTCTCTTTTCAATTTTATACAGATTCATGAAATATTTCTGTTCTCCTTTCTAATTAGTGCAGTTCTGTTCTGCTCTCCTTCCATGTATGTCATTAATACCTCTACATCCTGAATTTGCACCAGTAACTGGTCCCACTGTGTAATGACTGATGAAACAATTCAATCTGAAAGGAGTGTCATGATTTCTGAAATACACTTAATTGCACAGCAAGCCAAGCCAAGCTTGCAGGGGATGGATGGGTTTTCAGGGCAAGCAGTAACTCTAATTATTAAGAAGCTGTGAGTAATGCTGATAGTAAAGGCTATCCATACTAGGAATCATTCTTAAAGTAAAATGAAGTATCTGAAGTAATCTTTGTAAATCTTACTGAAGTTTGATACAATTAAATTAAACAGGGTATGAGAGAAAAAAAAAATAAAAATTTGACTAAATGGTATTTCATTAACATTCTGAATTTTTCAGGGTTTTTTTTTACACTAGCTGTGGAGTAGACAGGAAATTGTAAAAAAAAAAAAATAAAAGAAAAAGGTAAGAGAAAAGGAAAAAGAAAAAGAAAAAGGAAGAGGAAAAGGAAAAGAAAAAGGGAGAATAAACTTTGGTTCTCCAGCTTCCAAGAAAGCAATTCTGTTGGCCTAGAAAAGCTTCAAGCACCTAAGTATGACCATTATTCCCCTGTTGTACTCTAGAAGTTCACCATGTGTCCAGCTGAAGCTGTGGCTCTCTCCACTTATAGAAACTGTAATGACTGAGGTTCTGGAAATGAGTATGGCATCTAAATTTGTGAGCTAAGGTTCTTAATTTTAGCTAAGTCTCTCTCAATTCTAAATAAACTGGCATCCACTAAGATATTTCTTCTGATAGCTTATGCTTAAGCATGGTATCTAACCATACAGTGTTGTCCTCAAGATATCCCCTCCTATCCTTAAGCTTTGGAACAATTAAAGACATTACTATTAGGAAACCAGTCACAGCTTTTAGAAGAGATCTAATACTTGCCATAAGATATGAGGAGTTTGTTCTGGACAGAAATTATAGCTAAGGACTTGGAAATAGCGAGTGTTAAATACAGGAAAGAGAGCAAAGGATGAATAAAGAAAGACCCTTAATGAAGCAGTCATCTGAAATAGGGAAAGCTTTATACTTTAGCTGTCAGTAATATGTGGACTAACGTATGTGCAAATGTAACTGTACACACAGA
Organism: Coracopsis vasa; assembly: GCA_026283785.1. Classification (NCBI taxonomy): domain Eukaryota; kingdom Metazoa; phylum Chordata; class Aves; order Psittaciformes; family Psittacidae; genus Coracopsis; species Coracopsis vasa. The sequence continues at coordinate 17,699 of JANHGB010064933.1, read as the reverse complement.
GACGCACTGTATTTGTACCCTGTTTGTATATTCAGATGCGTGCAGGCATCTCTTCAAAAAACTTTCTCCAAACTGAACACCTTTTAGTGCCCAGGGAGGAAACAGCAGAAAGTACAGGTCTGTGATATAAGAGATCAACTTCCCAGACATTCTTGCAAAAAAATTCCTTGCCACCTAAATATCACGAAGTCAAGGCAAGTCCAATGACTTTGAACAGACACAGTCACTGACTGCTATCAGCTTTTTTTATTTCTTCAGAGTCTGATAATGTGAAGACAAATTTTCCATAGTATTTCTTATTTCCCTTATCTATTCACATCTAAAAATGAAGAGACAGTGAAAAATTATTTTATTTTTACTACTAAGAATCTCTATATGATTTGGGTCAAAGGTATTGTGAGGTTGTTTTCATTGTGCAGATTGTTTTTCTCATTATAAAGTTTTGATATAAGAGCAATCTGACTTTTGTTTTTCCCCAGGCTGGTTGGTAAGTCTTTTCTGAGAATTCATCTATATGAACTAGAGTGAAGAATTTTTTATTTGTGACTATATATATAAATATGAAAGATGAGAATATGTTTCATTACTAATATTCATGTTTCAAAGAGCAAATCCATTCAGGATTCACTGCTTCACTATTCTTTTGTTGTAGGAAAGTATAATGTGTTTGTCATTAAATATCCTCAGAAGATCCCTCCTCTTCTTTTTTTTATTGCTTTGTTTCATATTTCCCACAGCCATGAAAGACCACACAAAATATTCCTGTAAAAATGAATAACTCAGTATCACAGAAATTATCTTAGTTAATTTGAACACTGAGCACATACCATTCATTTTTAATGTGAAATATTATCTTGTTTTCTCTTTTCTACAAGAAGAAAAAGAGAGGATGTTTTATTAAAAAAAAAAAAAAAAAGAGGAATTTCCAGTGACAGTTTGTATTGCTCTGCATGGCACCAAAGTTATTTTATAATCCAGGAGTAAAAATATAGTTATTTATCTAAGAAGTTAAGAGTCTTTCCGCTGAACTAATACTGTTCAGTGAATTATAGAGCAGGATAAATACTGTAAAATATCCCAAGTATATTGTTCCATGTTAAAAAAGTACCATAGCTGGGATCACATTCTTTTTATATCCTGTTTCCAAAAATACTCCAGCAACAGTGTTTTCTGGCAGGAACATTTCTAAAAATAGCCAAATGTTAGCATGATTATTAACAGAATATGTGTGGAAAGAAAATGTTAATTTCATTTTGCAAGCTTCTGTATATAAAATACATTTCCTGGACTCAATTAAGTACTCAGGCAGATGCTTAAGTCTTGTTATTTTAAAATGTATGCTAAAATATTTGCTTCTGGAGTTGAGAAATAACTTGAAAGTATGATATTACTTTGGCATTCATTAGCTTATTAAAAAGATGAATTCCATATCTGCAGATAAAACCACAACACAGACAATACTGTAGTGGAAGGGATAAAACATGAAAGCTGAGCATCACGCGAACTTTTTGTCTTCCATTCAAAATTATTTTAATTCTGAAGGTCTAAGTCTCATAATGGACTTGGAAACAAGCCACAAACTAAAATTTTTTAAAAATAGAAATTACTCAGTAGTTAAGTTTAAAAACCACAATTTTGTATATGTTCAGAATGTGTGAGCAGGCAAAAAAAATCATTTCAGTCATTTATGATAATTTTATTCATATTTAATTGTTTGTTAGAAAATTATCCACTTAAAAGGAATAGAGGGTGTTTGTTTGGGGTTTTTTTATCCATTAACAAGTATTGATATTTTTTTCTGTATTTTGGTTTTCAAATAAAACATGCTACAGTTTTTAAAAGTAATGTGACATTAACTCCAAGGTTTTCTTTGTTAGTGGTGAGTCAAATTTCTGGTTTAGGGCAACTACTGTCTTGTTTAAATTCCTGATTAGCCACATTCTTTTTTTTTGATACTTCTGGAATTTTTATTACTGTGAGTTTTTCCTGCTCTAAAAAATAGTGACTCTATTATCAGGTCCATGCCGGTAATAGCCAGTGGAGACCAGGGCCAACTCAGGCCGAGGCTGCAAGTACATAATATAACTTGTTTGGGGCCTTGTCAGTACCTGCTCAAGTCAACCAGTATCTCTTGCAGTCAACAGAAAATTTTCGGATAGACTTTGTCTATATCCCTGAGAAAGGCGAATCTCTATTCTTCCATGAATCATGACTGCATGAAGGACTGAAATTGTTGGTGGGCAAGTTCCTTGTTCTCTGAAGTCACCACATTCTTTAACTGAGACTCACTTCCCTGATAAGTTCACTACTTTTCGTGGTAGTTCATTCCATTTTTATCACAAACAAACAGTATTTAAAACTATTTTCTAAAAGTTATAGAAGTGGCTAAATATATTCATTAATGTGCAGTCTGTATTTGTGTCAGCCTTCCATCAGTTCTCATATTCTGGAGAAAAAAACAAACATTAACTTCTACAGTGTGACAGAAATGATCACCCTTTCAAAGCTATTAATTTCACTAATTTTTATGCTTTCATTATATTTAGGCATGGGTACCATGCAAACTTTTCTCTATTGTTTCTTTTCTTTCTCTTTTTCTCCTTTTTTTTTTTCTTTTTCTTTCTCTTTTTCTCCTTTTTATCCCTTTTTCTCCTTTTTTTTTTTCTTTTTCTTTTTTTTTCTTTTTCTTTTTCTTTTCTTTTTTATTATATTCCTTCCTTTCTTCATTCCTTCTTCCCTCCCTCACTTCGTCACTCTTTCTTCTTCTTTATTTAAAAAAAAAAAGTAGATTACTTTTTTCTTGTAATTTTTGTGGAACAGTCACAATTATTGCTTGCTATAATTATCTTTTCTTAGTAGTGTTAGACGTAATATTGCTTCTGTGAATGTGATTGGCTCTGCAGATCTCAAAACTGAAGGACTTTTAAAATAACCAGTGATAAATCTCTAGTGTTTAGTTAACCATCAAAGTAAGGAAAACACAGGACAGGCTTTTTAAGGCAAAGCAAGTACACAAACCATGGCCCTTGGGATATTTTCCCATGATTTGCTTGAACTGGAATTTTCGAGTTAAAATTCGAAAGCTGAGAATATCTTTTCATGTTTCCTGCTACTCAGAGTAGAATAAAAACTTCCCATGTGAGCATTCTCAGTAAGCAAAAATATCTATAACTCTATGGTTGCTGCCACATTCTGGAGTTCCACACTGTTATGTTTTTTTCAGACCTCATTTTTATGTTTTAGATTCTGAACAGTCCTAAATGGTTTCAGCCATCATATAATTTAACACTGAGTCATTCTACATTCCTACAAGCAACCTTCTCTTATGCATGATTATATATTGTGAAAATGGATAGGCTAATTTTGCAACATGAATTTTCTGTGGTAGCTGTTCTGCTACTATTTTAGTCTGGTTTTAATGATATACTCACTATAATAACTGTCTTATATACAATTACACTTTTGAAAAGCGACTAACTTTGGTTACAATTATATACATCAACCCAGACTCTCTTCTGTGGATGAGTGTGCATCCACATTTTTGTGTGTTTCTAGACCTAAACAAAGATGTTTGAAAGAATGTGCCATCATACAGGTATCATCATGTAGAGATGAAAATGAGAAGGCTCTGACATTCTTTCACCTTTGCTCACTTGTTTGATTTTCTAAGCCAATTTGCAGCCTAACAAAATGGAGCTTCTTTGGATTTCTGTAATACAAGTTGTCGGTTTAGGATGTCCATTTACCCAACAGTAGCTCAGAGTCTGCTTTTATTTCTCCAAATCTAAACAAAAAAAAAAAAAAAAAAAAAGTTATGCTCAAAATCATGTACAACATCAAGCTTAAAAATAACATTCTGCTTAAACCTCTGACTTGTTTTTGCTTTGTATCTCTCAAGTCTGAGTAGAGAGAGCAGACATTTGGTAGCCATCTTTTGCTTGCTCAGCAAAATGAGTTGCTAAAGTAACAGCAAGTGACAAATACTAAAATAATCATGTAAACTGAAAGAGGAAACATATTAATGGGCCTAGAAGATGCTGCATAAAACCCCATTTAAGGACACAGTGATAAGAGTAAAGGTTCTTAAAGAACAGAGTCCCTTATTCTCAAATTTGCCAATAGGTTAACACAAAAGTTGCTACAAATTGAGGAGCAGTAATTGAAAGAAAGAGAAGAGGTCAGGCGGGCAAGAGAAGCACAGAAATCTTCTGCTTTGTAACTTCTTTTCTTTCTACAAAGGAACAGCTTTGGATCATCCCCATGAGGAGGATGATAGAGATAAGCTCTCTGGTGGTAAGCATCTGGTGTAGGAGGGAAGATCATAGGATGTTGTGGGATTCTCTTTGTTTCTTTCTTTAACTGTGTATGTCTCTGCTGGCTTTTTGAAGCTTTTCCAAACCCTAAGGCTTCTGAGGTTCTTGCATCACTCAATTTAATTATTTATTTTTTTTTTTAATATAACAATGTTAGAGCAATGTGTATCTGTGTTAACACTGGAGAGTACCAGTGTTGGGCCCCTAATTAGATTCATATTCATATTGAAATTTTAAAAAGTCCCCAGCACAAATGAGTTACCGTAATGATTACTTCCCTCCTGATGGGAAAAGATAGCAGTTGTTCTATATACTAGTCCTGAGCCAAGAATATCCACAGATTCAAGTTCTATTGAAGCTCAAATACATTGTGACATAATGAACTTGATTCGTGCCTTGAATATACCACAGCTCCCCCACTAAGTTTCAGATTCTGCCTTGGGATATCCTTGGAAATTTACTATATGTGTGGTGCTGTTGTCTGAAACCGAGTTATAGTCTTCAAATCAGAGTCTTTAGTATCAAAAGATGATGTACATTACTGGATAATGACCGAGTAAATATTGGAGTACTGCCAGGTAAGTCAAGAGAGAGAGAAACATGTTAATGGAGACAATTTGCTACAGGGAACTACTTGGGAATAGTTTAGGGGGTGGGAGGAAAGAGTTTAGGGCACAAGGGAACAAACCTAAACATGTTTTGTATTTATTCAGCACTCTGTAGGCCGTTCTCCAGTGGACTTACCTTTAATGTAGAACATTTAATTTTTTCTGTAGACAAACAAGAGCTCAGTAAATACTCTATTTTCAAGGTCTCTGCTCATCCCACTCATTATGTATTCTTTGATCAGTGGGAAACTGAGGAAAAAGGCAATGCTTTAGGGCCTGATCCAGAAAGCTAGATAATTTTATTTACATGAATAGAAATAGGCAAATGTACGCTAATGGACAGGGGCTCTACATGGACATATTTAAAAGGTAAGTTAGGAAGTGTTAACTTGCCTGTGTGTGAAGGCAGTTCAGACAACTGGTTTTGGTAATAAGGAGTGAAAACAGTGAAACAGTTAACTATTAGTATAGAAGGAAAAGGAATCGTACATTTAACATCTAATTATAGGCAATTGATATAGAAATTTGTTAAAAATTCTTTTAGTACATTTAATACTTTTATTGATTTTTATCCAGGACACAGGATTTGAAATTAGAATCCAAAATCCAGTGATTTTTATACTTACTTACTTCTATAACAAATCAGGTCATTCTCAGTCAGTTAGTCTGACTTTATGTCTTATAAACCACCAGTTGCTGAAAAATGTGGGGTTTTTACCCACTAGGACTTAAAAGGGGCTATAATTTCTCAAAAAGCCTAGTTAAGTGTGAAATTTTTAAATATGTTAGAGTATTTCTCTGATTCAATTTTGTATTAAAATGTGTACGTGTAATATATATAATCTGCATAAAGTTTAAACAAAGGTCAATCGAGTAAATATAAAGCTAGTTTAGAATGTCTCATCTATTGTGAAAAAAACATGGCAAAATATTGCTAGGTGTTGTTAAAACAGTTTTGTACCAACATTTCACTTGTATAGACAATTATGTTCATAAAGGCTGCTTTTACCTGGATTGTGATGAGCAAAATTTCACAAGATTAATGCGCTTCACTGGTCATTGTTGAAGTCAAATATTTGAGTTCACCTTAGGAGCCCATTTCCATGCCCTGTGCTTTTTTCAGTACCAAACCAGCAGAACATTGCTAGATCCCAGCTGTTCTCAATTTCCATTTTCTTCTGGCTTACCTGCATTTTAAATGACTCCCCCATATGCCAGGAGGTGTTCTTCTACCTTTAGAAGTTGGTTTCATAGTCTAAAGACTATAATTGACTTGTTTGTGTCTGGAGTAGCATAGGTAAGATCAAGTGCTGCACATCTTCAGGGTAAAACATTTGTTTTCAATATCAGGACCTGCAAGTTATTCAAAGTTATAACTTACACATTTTTTCACCCTATCACTGCCTGTTACATCCTTAGTGAATGTAAATGTAATCACTGGTTATTTGCCACACACAGTGACATGACTGACTAAATATCAAAGTGATCTTTCAAGATTTTATGCTATATGCAATGAAACTATAAACTATATAAATTCAATGGAATTATGCATGCCTGAAAATGAATATGATTTGCAAGTGTGTGGATCATAATGGGTGATAGGAAATATCAAAAGATTAATAAAATCTTGTAAATGAACTGCAAGATAAAATATAGAAGTTCCAACATTTGCCATGCCTGCTTGTTGGCAGCTTTTTTTTTGTGCTGCTTTTATACTTTCTTTTAGTCCTGTCAATTACACTAATTTTTATGCTATAATTTTACATCCTTATTTGTAATTTGGCTGAATTTGTCAGCAAACACAGAACATAAATGGGCCCTACCTTGACATTTTAGTTTGGAAATACTCAGTCTTGGCAAAAACCTGTAGTTATTTGCTTTTCTCTTCATCATTATAGTAAATGCATATCTGTATGGGTCACTGAAATGTTTTAATTATTTTTTTTCTCTACTAGGCAACATTTTTCCAAATATAATTTCTAACAAAAACTTGGATATATTGAACCATTTTTACATTTTTTGGCAATTTTTTTTTCATCAATATTACTATTGACATTCTTTTGCTGAAAAGTGACCAAAGTCCTTTGGCCAGAACCTTTACCAAAATTCCAGTGGAGCTTAAAACAAGGAACATTTTCCAAGTGGACATAAATAAGTCTCAGGATTCCAAAGCTGTATTTTATCTTGGCAGCTGCCCTGATTAGATTCAATGGAAAATGATTTTGGTCGTGTGAGTAAGTGAGACAGAAAAACGTGACTTTGAACTCCACCAGGGTTTTGGATTTTTGTGGGTAGTTTTTTTTTTTGGCTTTGGTTTTTTACCCAATCCCCCCCTCTTTTTTTTTTTTCACTTTTCTTTTCCATGCTGTTAGGTTTTGGACTTGCACTAAAACAAACTGCTTTTTGATATTGCTGGATTTTTAGGGGTAGTATACACAAAGAGGGAAAGGTAGATTCAGCTACCGAAAGCAACTTTTTGTTCTAATAGATACTTTGATTTGCTTAAATCTGTAACCTACAGGGGAATACCATTCAGTGGGTTGTCAGAGTTCACATGATTCTGTGTGTAATTACCTTGGTATTATAATTGCCCTCTGTAACTGCCTATGCTGGAAGTGATGTAAGTTTCTGACCAGGGGGGATGTTTTTACATTATTGCATTATTCATGTTTAAAGCAAGTTGGTGAGGAGTATAATTGGAAAGAGAAAAAATAAGGAATTTAGATGAAAGACATTTATAGTAAAAGAATTTGTGTTTGGAAGGGTTTTGTTGGTTTTTTTTTTTTTGTATGACAGAATTGTTGTGAGGCACAGGAGCACATTCCCTATCCTATAGAATCATTACCTCTGCTTAAAAAAAAAATAAAAAATTAATAATTGGGAGGATTTGGAAAAAAACTCTTCACGTTTTCTGAATGGACACTTCCTGAATATAATGTGTTTTGAAACAAAACATGTCATTGTGAGAGCCTTCGAACTTTTGTACTGTGTCACAAAATAGCAACAATTTAGAGAATGCGATTATCACACTAATCACGCAATATAGTTAAATGGCTTCAATGTGCTTATGGGCTGGTTTCTGCTGCATTTCTGGAGAAGAGGAATCTGCTTCTTCAAATTTCAGAGAAAAAGTCATAAAATCTGTAAGACTGGAATTCTAGCAAGTTCTACACATATGCACTAGCATAGCTCCCTGTTTTACTGACTTTCAAATAAGCATATAATTTAAATTAACAGTTATTCTGACATTTCATCACCTTTTCTATTAAAGTTCTCATAGTGACTAGAAAAAAAAGACTTATAAATGATCAACAAATGTTTCAGTAGGCAATAATCAGCTGTTGTGCAACAAATTAGTACGTTGATTCTCATGTGAAACATTAGCATGTTGTATTTTCTTCTGTAGTGCCATAAATGATTTGTACCACATAAAACTTTTGCCAGCTACACAATTCTAAAATCTATTATTCAAATTCTGAAATAAATCAACCATTTACAGCTATTTAAAAACATTTAAACACTGAATCCTGAGAGTTTAAGGGGATTTTTAATTCCGATTTACCACCTTCCTGGTGTTTAACCTTTCTATATAAGTAGAAACAGCTATCCATTCTCAAAAAAAAAAAAAAAAAAAAAGATACATTACTCTAACCACAAAAAGACATCGATATATTTAACGTTAATTAAAGGTAAAACACACTTTTTGAACAAAGAATTCAAGAATTGAGAGGAAAAGGGAAAACACATTTCCTTTACAAATTAATGGTCATATTTTAAGTGCTATATAATCTTTTGTAATAATGATATTCCTCTTATTTATACATCAAATATTTATACTAAAATAAAACTGCTCATATGATTTCCCCTGTTTTCTGCATGTCCACAAAAAGGTCTCAATTGTCTTTCCTAATATGAACTTTTCTTGCAAAAGATTTTTTTATGACTTGACTTAACTTGATTGTGAACAGCTGCTAGAAGTATCTTATACTGAGTACTTGATCTGTAATTAGGATTGGTCAATTATGCTTTGGACACGTACAACATAATCACAAGCTCTCTGAATCTCTCAAGAAAAGGTAGTAGTACAGTTGAAAAAAAAAATGGAATTTTATAATAGTTTTAATGCTTGGAGACTTGGCTACAATGGCTTAGCCCACAGCATAATTCCTGAATATATTAAGCTACTGACAGATTTAATGACTGAATGAAGACTTTAGATTAAGTTGTATTTTATCATATTCATGTGTGTAATTGTGTGAGCATGCACAGCCCCAGTTGCAAGGAAGAGCTGAAAACCATAGCTGAGTCATTGAATGCCTTTGCATCGGAACTCTGGCAAAGGGTTTTGAAAAGAGCAATGTCCTATTCTACACAAGGTTATCAAATGAATTGTTTTTATTTCTCTCATTCTCTCCATTTGTATTGCCTCTTACATTTTATAAAGTCATTAGCAATACTGTCCCAAATTATTCATGAATCTGAAAACTCTTCTAATTCAAAATGGAAAATGATTTCTGTCTAAATAAGGGCAAGAAAGTTCAACAGCATTTTTTTTTTTTTGAAGGACCAGCTTTAACTTATGTAGCAGCCTTTGTAAACTGGTTCCACAGCTGAATCTCCCAGATTGAGAGCAGTGTCCATCACCTGCACTGTTGACATAAAACAACAACATGCTTCTGCTTGGTCTGAACTGCAAAATGTATGCTCACATTCTTGCCTGGCTTATTTAGCTACTTCCAATAGATATGATCTTTGGAGGAAAACTTGTCTTTGGTTTTACCTGTGAACATATGACAGCACTGATGTGAATACTTGAAACATGAACTTAAGCCCAACTTCTTTTTGGACCAAGAGGGTGGAGCTCTTGGGATCTGTTTCTTGTGAATGATTGCATTCACTCTATACCTAAAGTAAATATGAATAGCATCTAAGCTGCTCTGGTTTACACCTACTAGCCTCAGTTTGCAACAGATAATATACCACTAAAAAATTCCAGGAGAAAAACACCCACTAGGTGTTTTTTTTTTTCCCAGCCTGTGATGCGTTGCATATTGGCAGTGTAGTTTGGTAGAGACGTTGGAAGAGATTACACTTGGTCCACTGCTGCTATTTTTTTGTCCTTTTTGCACTGCTTAAGGAGTATAAAAGAGCAAAGTATAGATTAAAATCTAACCTTATCTGTCCATTGTTTTTTGGGTTTTTTTTTCCTGGTAATAGTTCTTGTAAAAAGACCTCACGTATGGAAACCTCAATGTTTATCAGGTGAATTGGGAATGAATACAAAAGTAGGCTGAACATGACTGGAAGCAAAATGAAACAGCCAAAGATACAGTTTTGGTGTAATTCTCCTGATTCAACACTTGTTGATATGGTTATTGAAAAAGTGATGAAGATGTAATGTTCTCAGCTAGTTTCTCTGCAGAGATTCCAGCATTCAATTTAGTACTGCAATAATACACCTTAAAAAAAACCAAGCAAATGTGCTTGTGATTGTTTTTCATCATTCATAAAAAGAAAAACTAATAATGAAAGTATTTATTTGATATTTTATTCATGAGGTAAATATTATAAATTGGTTGCTGTAATAATGTAGTTATACAGCTCTCTATTTCCAACAGTTTCTTCTATTTGTAGTCATGAAAGATAAAATATAAAGGTGCAAACATGGATGAGTGATTATCATAATGGATGTACTGATCAAACTGTTTTTTTCTTCTCTAGTTTCAATAATATAATTATTTTTTAATCAAAGAAAATTGCAGCAGAACATCCCTTTGGTGGCTTTTGCATTTTATTTCAAGTGAAGATGGCAATAAACAATGTTGCTGCCCTTTGTTCTTCTTATTAAATACAAGTGAGTTTTCACACTTGTAATATTTCATAGTCATTCAAATTATAATCTTTAAGTCATTTAGAAAAATAAAGATTTTGACTAAAAATTTATTTTCACATATAATAGAAAACTTTATTTTCATAATGAAGTCTTATGTTTAATAGACAACAAGGCTTTTTCTTTAGTTTGAAACATATTTAGTTTTTGAGAATGGAATAAACAAATAATGAGATTTTCAAAATCGAAAGATAGTTAAAAGTATTTTTTTTTCAAAATGAACTTATGAAACAAAACCTATGTACAGTTACTGACTTTTTTCCAAAGTTAAGTTCCTTGTATTCACTTGCATGTTCAAGATTCACTGTTTGCTTAAACTGGTGGAATTCAAATGCATTCCTATTCATAAACAAAATGAGGAAATAAGGATGAACTTAATATCCTTCCTAAACCACCCTTTAATCCTGACAACTGATAAACTACAATTCCAGAAAAAAGAAAGAGCTTGAAGAAATAGTTTATTATTGTAGATTTCACTTCCTAAGTGTTGAACAGGGCCACCTCACTGATTTGTTGTGTTCAAAATAATGTTTATGGCATTCAGAAACTAGAGTACAAGAAAGAAACTTCTTATTTCCACTGTGCCTTAATAAAGAGGAAAGGCTTTTGATTTCTACAGTTTGGTTTTGATAACCCCCTCGTTAGTACAGCAAAGTTACTGAAAATAAGTTACATGTAATTTTTTCCCTGTATCAGTCCTAAATAAGATAACCCCAAAAAAATGTAGTGAGGGGGAGGTAAGGAATCATAACAGCATATAAAAAGGAGGATGAAGTCCTTTTTGAGTTAGACTTCCTTATCATATAAAATTAATTCAAGAAGGTTCCAGATCCTGCAGAATCAGATCTATAGGTCCTTAATGTGGGCCCGATATTAATTGCTTTATACTAAGTTGTGCTTTAGATTATATGAACTTCTTTTAAGTGAATGAAATTGTTTTCATATGAACATAAAATGTGCCAAAAGCAGGAGTTTCAATATCTGGTTTTAAAATCTGGTAGTTTATCCTTTTACCCTAAGGCTTTATGGGTTGGAACAAACTAGCATCTGGTCCTTGCAAGTCAATCTATAAAGCAGATTATAAAATTTTGAATATAACATTTCTGCATAGAGTTGTTTGGGTTTTTTGTTTTGTTTTGTTTTTCAGAGATAAAATGTTCATGATCATCTTTTAGTGTCTGAATCTCAGATGTAGGAAAGTCTTCTTGGATGACTTAGTTGGCAACAAACTTCATGACATAGTTTCTCTTTTGTCCTCCATTTTTGTAATTTAATCTGGTTTAAGTTCAAATATTTTCTCCATTTAGTTACCTTGAGCATCCTGTCTCTGCAGGTTAGGAAAGTGGTTTGTGTTCTTCTGCCAAACAGAATGAACAGAGTGAGTAGGAATGTTGCCATCCTTCTAATGCTTGTATTCCAAAAGAGAAGGAAGACTTCCCAAGATATTGTTGCTCCTACCTGAATTATGAATGAAATATTGAGTTTTTCCTTCAGACAGTAGGATCTAAGCTCCTAATGTGAAATTCTGTCAGAAGGTTGTGGTTCTCAAAGCTCTGGGCAGTGCTGCATCTCTGCTTATTGAATGAGTCACACACAACTTGTTTCTTGCTTTTTTTCAGGGGCAGAATGGAGGCTGGGTGTGGGTTTTTACTGGGAGGGAGAGTAAGGAGTGGGAGGGGAAGGGACACCTTGTGGTGTGCCTTCTTGTGTATCTTAGCATCTTCTAGTAATCAAAATGCCCCTAGCTCTGATTCTGTTAGAGGAAATGTGGAGGGTCTTCACACTTTTACATGCTGAACACTGAACACTACTTAAAGCACTGCTGAGCAAAAGGCACACCCTTTTAAACTCTGCATTGGAGGCTTAGCACAGGCATGCAGGAGTCTGCTCGTTAGTTCTGTGTGGAATGGTATGTTAGAGGAGGTTGGATTTGTTTGGTTGCCTTTTAAACAGGCTAAAAAGCTTTTATTAAAGTTTCTTGTGAGAGGTCATAATAAGGAAAAAAGAAGGAGGATTATTAAATGCTTTGGCACTGATTTCAATGCAGTGGGAATTACAGGTGGTTACATTATAATATTGCTGGAAGGGAATTCGAGAGGTTATCCAGCCAGTGTCCATCCACCTACTGCAGGGCAGAGTCAATTATATTTAGGTAGAGTCAGAGAGACATCTGTGCAGCCTAGTCTTAAACACCTCCAGCACTGGAAATGCCATGGCTTTCCCAAAAGGCATGACCCAAGCTTTACCTTTCTGCCTTATAATTAACATGATTTTGTTAATATCTTGTTCATTATAATTTAAGCAGTTTGCTGATTTTGGTGTCCACATGAATATGATATTAGGTTAATTCCTTCCCCTTTCTTGAAGTGTTTATTTAGGTGAATACTTACTTTGTTTCTTCTCCCTTGGTATCTCAGTTTCTGTCCTTCAAATTAAACTTGGCCATCTCTTCATTCAATATTCTGTAATAAGTCATGCTTTAAAAACCTGTCATATTTGTGTATCTCCTCTGGACTATCTTCCTGCCGTATTTCTAGAAATAGATTGCCTCAAGCTGGACATAAAGTACTTCCACTCTGTCCTTACCAGTGCTGTCTAAATAAAAAAAATATTGCATTTGTCTTTCATTTATATGTGACGATTCAAGGTTTAGTTGACCGGTTGCAAGAGCATGACTCCATTGACTTATGTTCTGCTGCTTATTAAGGTAACTACTATATCCATCTCTCAGAGTGATTTTCCACCCAATTATTTCAGACCATGTATTTATGTAGATGACTGGCCTTTAGTAGGTTCTACTTCCCTCTGTTAAATAACATCCAATTATTTTTCAAGATGCATCTCCAATCTATCAAGTTCAACTCTCTCTTTCAATGTATTTGTAATCCTAATTTCATTATTTTAGTACCCAGCCTGTTAATGAAAATATGGAACAGGTAAGAGGACACAGATGCATGAGGAATAGAAGTCTGCAGAAATCCATTTGCCATCTAATTCAAAGAGAACCCTTAAAGGCCATTAGTGGAACACTGTTTTCCTGAGCTCTACACCTACAACATTCATCCAGTCCATGATTTTAGTTTGCTTATGAGAATGCTATATGTAAAATAAACACCCATATCTGCTGATTTTTATCTCTCCTCAGTGCCAGCTTCTCTGTAGTAAACTGAAATCTTATTGGTTTGACTTTGTTTATTCTTGATAAATTCCTGTTCACTGTCATTTATCTTTTTTTCCCGTCTATTTGCTACGCATCCTTTGTTTGCCCCGCCCCCCCAATTATTTTCTGCAATTTGAAATTAACATAATAACTCAATAATTCCCCACTTCTTCCTTTCATGGTCTTTTGAAGTAGAGGATTTAAATTTTTTTTTCATCCTTCTCAATTTCTCAAATATCTGCAGTTTCATCAGTCAGTTCCTTGAATTACCAAGTGCATTAGGCTAAGATGATTTGGAATAGTGAAAGTTATTTAAGTGAAAGTTATTTGGAATAAGGAAGTTATCTCTCTTATTTATTCCTTCCTTACTCAGGGACAAGATTTTGCTCTTTTGTCCCTGGTATTATTTATTTTAGTTAGATTATCAAACTTGATATTTTTAGGAACTGTTCAGAACAGCCATTTCCATATGCTCCCTCATTCTACTAATGTTCCTACGAAAGAATTCATTTAGATTCTTTACATCTCTTATTATTTACATGTCTTGCATACTTTTATTTTTCTGATTTTGTCCATACCTGTTTTTGTCTTCATCCTTAGTGCCCTGATCTAGCTTCCACTTTCTGCTAATTTCCTTCTTGTATCTGAGGTCCAGAAAGAGCTCATTGCTTAGCTCATTTGCTAATATGCACATCTTTCCTCCACGGTAAGTGGAAGCTTATAAGTGGAATGGCTTACAGCTGTATCCCAAAAGATATTTTGCTAAAGAACTGCATGCACTTTATCCCACACCTCCCCAGTCTGAACTCCCAGGTTTTTTAGTTTATCAAAATCTACCTGCCAAAGTCAGTTATTGTTTTGCTGCTATTCTCCTGTCTTAAGTAGCTTATTTTTATGCCACTGTCTCCTAAAGCATCTTTCTTCTGGATATTTGACTAATTTCATTTTATCAGTTAAGAGTAAAATCTCAAATGATCTTCCTGTAGATATATTCTCTATTTTATATCTGTGATAAATCATATCAAGGAAGATTTTACAAAAACTGGAACAAAAAAGTAATTGTGTTCTTCTGGCTCCTTTCTCTAACAGCTGTCTGAGTATCTCTCATTTCCCCAGTCCTTCCTTCTGCATAATTCTGACATCTGATCACAAAAAACCATTACCCACTTCTTCAGATTGAAGGTTTATAGCATAAATAATCTTTTCCTCTGCAGTCACTACTCACGGTTTCTTCACTGGTCTGTTTCTTTCTATAGTTTTAAAGAAGGATTTGAAAGAAATAAAATAATTGTCACTGGAATTTAATACCTTTTTTTGTTTGGTTGGTTTTGGCTCTCGGTTTTTTGGGGGTTTTTTTGAGCTGCATGTCTTGTCTTGAGTCTTAACCTCTTATATTCTTGCTCATGAACAGTATACCTTTTTAAATTAAATGTGCTTCATATTCCTTCTGATATATATCTAAGGAAAAATATACATTAATTTGATCTTGAAGTTTTAATGGGCTGAATGCATTGTTTAAATGCTCCACTTAGCTCTTGTGCATTTGAAGAGGATTTTGAATTTTATTTCTTATTGGTGTGCTCACAATTTATTTTGATGTTCTTTCATTTTACGAATTGAGTAGACATTTAAAAATCCCAGTGATTTTCATTATTGTATTATTTAAAATAGCCACATCAAAAATTATACATGTCATAACAACACACATGCAATAAATGGCTCAGGTGTTCATTCAGAGCAGAAAGGTTATTTTGTTTTAATGTCTTCTTTTCTGTTAAAAAAAATTAAGTAACTGATACCTTCTATACGTACAAAGACAAAGCTGCAAGGAAGAGAAAAGCTCCATGTGAATTTCATTTGAAGCAAGACCTTATTCAGGAACAGAAGAGATGTAAGTATATTAGCTTGGTTCATGATACCCTTGATAGAAGAGTGATGCTACAGAGTATGAGGTCCACAGAAAATCTAAGACAGTGCCATGGAATATTTTCATTAAAATCAAAACTAATCTTCTCCAAAATATTTCGACTCCTTTTTCAAAAAGCCCTACCTGGCTACTACAAGTAGTAGTCTAGGAGAAGAAGAGTAGGGATAAGTTGGGAAACAAAAGAATGGATGCCCTTTGAATAGATAATTGTTGAATTAATTGTATAGTTAATATGCCATTCTTCTATTGACTATAATTTTCTACCACATATTTATGAGGAAGATGTCTAATTTCTTCATATGTACATTTAGTGATTATAACAGTTAAAAATCTCAGCAGTAGCAATGTTCAGTTTGCCCTATGCCACATCTTAAAATGCTGGATTTGCATGGTTCTCCATCTATGCATCTTCCTCCTTCAGTGTTATAGTACTCCTGTATGGTGACAGGCAGTTTGCTGTTAAGTCTAATAATTTCTCAGCCTGAAAATTACAGTGTAATTTTTTTTAAATGTAGCACCCATTTGGGGTAAGCTGAGTAGGGCTGCTGAAAGGGACTGGGTTTGGGCAGATCCCTTCTACTGCTGGGCATGGCCTTAGGATAGGATGGCTCTGGGCCAGCTGGGGAGAATTTGATAATGCTAATCAATTGATATTGAATATCACTATCAAGAAACTGCATCACCAAAACAGCCTAAATAGTATTTGTTGAAAAGCTTTCTCCTTTGAACGGAAGAAAACAGTAAAAATACATCAAAATAACATACGACTTAAGTAAAGCATTTTTCAAAACAGATGTCTCATGACATCTATTTAAGAATTAGAATGGTAATTATTCTAGGAAAGTAAGTGTATATAGTTCATGGAATATTGTTGTTCCATTGTTTTATTTTGTAAAGTATTAGACTGACATCCATGGAAACTAAATTTTATTTACAGAGTAGGCGTGACAGCCTACATTTTCTCACCATTGTTCCGAAGAATGTATTCAGATTTTAATAAACATCCCAATAACCCTAACAGCAAATATCTTCAGTTTCTTTACACTATATATGTATTATCTATAAATGTCTCCCCTTTTCATATAAAACCTGCTATCTATTGATAGATCTACTGGACCTGTCTGCCTGGCTCTGTGCCCAATTCACCATGCTTCCAGCTCCTGTACTTTGTGAGCATTTTAATTGATGTCTGAAGTTGGTAGTTTTTTGCATGGCTATAGCTGGCAGTATACATACTGGTGCACAATGTATATTTTCTTTTTTAGAGGTGCAGATATTATAATTTCCTATTTGTCTGTCTGGAGATACAAGAGGAGTTGGGGCACAGGTATGGCACTGACACAGTAGTTTTCATCTAATTAAGGGCTGGAATCAGGGGAATACTGGTTGTTTTGTGGTTAGGGGAGGTCATGGATAGCTGCTGAAAATCCTCATTCAGCTCAGTGGAGGCTTGACCTCATTGCACACCCTCCTGTTGGAGCAGCTGATGTCATATGTATGAGACTGTGATGGTGGGAAAGGGGCCAAAAGATATTTTAGCCTTACAGGTACTACTCTATCAGGATCAGATTTCCCTGATGCAGCAATTGGTAAAAGTGTTTACTGCTCTTTTTAGGTACTACAGAATGACACAATAAGCAGAGTTGTCTTCATGGTTGTGGGGGTTTTTTGTTGTTGTTATTTGTGTTTTTTTGTTTGTTTGTTTGTTTTGGGTTTTTTTGTGGGAATAAAAAGATTTCTTCTGCTTATTTTATCCCTGCTGTGTGTAAACATAAGCAACTGTATCACAGACACTCCAGAG
>JANHGB010064930.1:5580-32466 GCA_026283785.1 Coracopsis vasa | reverse complement strand
CCCAAGCCATGGTCTTCCCCCAGGTCCCAGCAGTGTGCAGTCTCATTGCTCACCTATTCACATGCATCCTCCACCTCTAACACTATCTCCTACTCCATCCCAGTCAGCTCAGCAGTCAGTAGTGGTATCCCCTCCACCTTCTCACTCCCCTAGTCAATCACCCACAATAATTATTCACCCTCAAGCACTTATTCAATCACAGTCAAACTCCCTTGTGCCAGCAGCTCTTCAGCCAGAGCAGACTGCTCCTCAGCAAACTACTGCCAATCCAGTTCGACCAATTGCACAGCCACTTAATCTTCCATCACATCTTCCACTTCCATCTTCCCCTGCTGTACATATAGGGTCAGTAGATCAGCCCAGCTTAGTTTCCCCAGGCCAACAGATCGTGTCTTCGACACCACACCAGCAATATTCAGCCTTGCAGTCTGCACCCATCCCTCTTGCAGCTCCTCCTCAGCTGTCAACATCTTCAACCCAGATTCAACAACTGCCGTTGCAGTCTGTACAGTCTTTACAAGTGCAGCCTGAAATTCTGTCTCAGGGCCAGGTTTTGGTTCAAAACACTTTGGTTTCTGAGGAAGAACTTCCTGCTGCAGAAGCTTTGGTCCAGCTGCCATTTCAAACTCTTCCACCACCACAGACTGTTGCAGTAAATCTTCAAGTGCAACCATCAGTACCAATTCAATCTCCAGTGGTAAGTGGTAATACTTCAGTCCTTTATTCTTTATCCTCAGCTTCTCCAAAGAGCATAAGTCTGGCCCATTGGCTTCAGAGGGAGCTAAACCAAGTGCTAGACAGAGGGCCAGAAGAAACATATTGATAACAGAAACAAGTTTTAAGAAAACAGACATTTTTCTCTGATTCTCCCCCCAGTCCTGGCGGAGGGAGGCTTTTTGTAATAGATCATCAGTCAAAAATACCAATCAAGAATCATGGAAGTCCAACTTTTGGACCTAAAAATCTTCTCTCTTAATGAAATGGCAGCATATCTAAAGTTTAAAAAGTGCATAAATATTATGTCAAGGGTTAGGTATTTATGTCAAATTGGATTTTGATGCATATACCATATGTACTGTAAGCTTTACCTCTTTATGTTAATACAGATATAATACCGGCAATTGAAGTTTTGAGTAGCAGAATGATCTCTGCTGGGTACAGAGTTAAATAGCAGATTATTAAGATAATAGAGTTCTGGATAATTTTGTACTAACATTGAAAAGATCATCTTTGTAAAAGAATAGGGTAATTTTTGATGCTGTCTTGGTGTTCCCCATCACTGCCATTTAATTTAGCTCAGTGTTAGTCTTGGATGTCTTCAGCTTCTTTCAGCTGAAGGTTTCAGCTTCACTCGTTCTGAACCAAAATAATATACAGTGGAATATCAGTGAAATAAAATTATATGCATATAAAACTGATGTTTAAATTGGCATTGCTAGGCTTTAGTGGTAACATGCTAATAAGATTAATGCAAGCAAAAGAATCAACAGATCTTGTAGGCTTTTTTCAGGCTACCAACAGATTGAGGAAGGTCTGCTGTTTGATTTATGTTAAAAGGGTAATAATAATCGCAGCTTTCTGATATTTCATATAGAAATTGGGTGACAGTAGAAGCCAGGTTTGCTTTCAACAAGGTGGTGTTTTACATCCTAATCTGCTAAACTGGCTGTCAGTAATTCACATAAATTTGCTTCAATCGTTTTCAGGAAAATACCTTAGTCTAGCAATAGCTTGAAAGCCTTGGTGTACTCTTCTGAAATACTCAGTTTGATTACACTGCTGTACAGGATAAAGAGCAACTTGTAGACTTCTCATTATGTTACAAAGCTTGCATTTTGCAGAAGTGTTTAAATAGCTAGAAACGTCTATGTGTAGATAAAAATACAACAAACTATCAAGATGAGGCAAGATCTCTGGTCTGTTTGATAGAACGGTGTCTCTTTATATTTTGCTAATTATAACAAAATACTTCTTTTTCTCTCAAATTTTTCTCTCAAAGACATTGTGATGTCCTCAAAGTTCATTGTTTTGTATGCCGTTTGGAAACTAGTATTTAATTAGATTAGCATATTTTCACATTTTAACTGGTAATTTATTTTTAAAACTGTATTTATGCAACTCTTTTAAGGTATTAAGATAGAATGGAACTCTCTCTAAAGCAATAGTTTGTTGGATGCAGATTTACCAAGTGGAGAATGTATGTGAAGAAGAGATGCCCGAGGAATCAGATTGTGTCCACATGGCTAGAACACCTACACCACCCACTTTGTCTCCACCGGCCATAAACTTGGGGAATGGAGAGGCACTTAATTCAGAAGATCCATTGTCAGGTGAGAACAAATATCAAACTAAGGCAGCTCTTCTGCTTACAAACTCCTACTAGTTATTGATGGTTTAAAGGAAAAATCTGTAATTTTTTTTTTAATTTAGAGATATAATTTTTTAATTCAACCATATGAAATATACTTGAAATCCATGTGATAGAACAAATGTTTTGGTCCTAGAGGTATAGCTTATATATGTATTTGGGTAATATGTAGCAGAGGAAATGCTTATTTGAGCTTTTTAGTATATACTTTTATACAAAAATCTTAACAGGAATGTCAATCTCCAGTTAATCTTTAACTGATAGCTGTGTAATATTGGCAAAATATGCTGACTGCTCTGGTGTGAATTCTGGTCAGCAATCAGAAGTTGCTGTTGGAGTGGTTGACTACACTATATGAGTCTTTTTGGCACAATTTCTTTTCATATATACCACAGTAAGCAGCTATTCTAATGCAAAAGCTACCAATGAAAATTTTTCTTCTTCACTGTATTGTACAATATACATGCCTATATCAATCGTTGTCCTAACAAACTGATGTAACTTCCCTGATGTGCTAAATATCCAAATATATACCCTCTCTCTCTATGTGTTACAGGGTGTATGTGTGTGTATATATATATAGATAGATATGCTATGGATATAATTGGGTACTTAGAGGCTTAATGTTGTGTATATTTGTGACCCTGCAGGCTACTGAGGCTCAAATCATGTCTGAATTCTCTCTCTAGAAATATTTCAGCTGCTCAGTCTTGATAATAGAATGTTCAAAAATACTGTTATCTGCTTGGGTCTGTGATTTGTGTAGGTAATTAATGGCCAACTAAGCTTATAGTTCGTAGATACTGAGTAAATGAAAATTTTGTGATAACTGCTTGTGGAATAGACTGATAAGGAAAAGCATGTTGTTTTGAAGGTAAAAATCTATAAACCATAGGGAAGAACCTGTGTTACGGGATGGTGGGTGCAGATGTGGGTGTGTTCATCTCTTCTTATTTCTAGAATTCTGAGCCAATGGTTGGACATGAGAGATAAAACCACAAAATACTTTTTTTTTTTTTTTTTCCAGAACATGGGGGATTACCCTCAGTGACATCATCAGTCAGTGCCTCAGTAATTAAATCTCCCTCTGATCCTTCACATGCTTCTATTCCACCACCACCTCTTTTGCTTCCAGCAGCAACAACAAGGAGCAACAGCACATCAATGCCCAATAGCATTCCTAGCCTAGAAAATAAACCTCCGCAGGCTATTGTTAAACCACAGATCCTGACCCATGTTATTGAAGGCTTTGTGATTCAGGAGGGGTTAGAGCCATTCCCTGTAAGTGTAAAAGTTGCTATGAGTTTCTTACTACTAATTTTTGAAACAGTCTGGTTTTAAGGGTGAAGTTTTTTGTGACTAGTAGCTATTTAGATCTTTTCACATGTTGGGTTTAACCATTTTTCCACTGATTGGTTACATGTTTCCTACAGCATTCAGTATACTTGTATACTGTTGATACTGTCTTTCATATATAATTGGAATTCGTGATACTGTTTGGCTTGCCAGTATCACTGGATGACAAGGTACTAAATGAAAATGGAAACACAGCTAAGTTACAGGTTGTATCTGGAGATAACTACAGAGAGTGATTTTTTGGCTAGCCTTTGCAATAACTTTGTTTTACATTCCTTTCCTAGGTACCTCAACTTAACTGATACCTTAATTTAAAGCTCTGAGTATGAGTCTGTGTTAAAATTCTAAAATGTTAGAACTTTGTTTAAAGCACTGGCAAGCCCCATGCTGAGCTCGGTGTGATTAGTACTGTGTCTGGTGAGAATTACTGTTGAAAATTTTAAATCTACAAATGGACAGTTTAAAACCTATGAGCCTGCCTTATTAACTAATTTAATGTCTCTTATTTTCACATTTCTTCACTTCTCTAGATAAAATGTGGTGTTTCTTCCTTCATTAAATGTAATTGCAAACTGCAGAGCAGGAGTGAGTCTTTGTGAAATGGTATTTAGAGCTTTGGCACTATATAAGAATGATTCATTGATAGGGAATAGAAACCGTGATTCTAGTCTCAGTTGCAACTGCTAAGTCACAAATACTATTTTCCTTTATTCATTGTTCAGTTAATCACTGTTGCTTTGCTTTTATTGCAATAGGTAAGTCGTTCATCTTTGCTGGTAGAACAGCCTGCAGAAAAAAGATTGCTAGTGGAGGGTCAGATCATGAGTGTTGTGTGTGTTGAATCAGACTTGCAGAATGCAAAACATGCAGACAACTCATCGGACACAGAGATAGAGGATATGATTGCAGAAGGTTTGTAGTTTTTGTTTAAATATCCGTGTTACTTCCTTTTAGTTCTATATGTATTACAGAATCCCATCCCACCTGTACTTCTGGAATCTTTCTACAGTCTCTAATAGAAACTATTTTCAAACGTTTTTTACTAGCTACACATCATAACGACAGTTGTTGTAGGTGCATACAAATGTCAAGAAAGTGCTTGTCCTGCTTAGAATACAGTGGTCTCCAACATAACC
This sequence comes from Coracopsis vasa, assembly GCA_026283785.1. Lineage (NCBI taxonomy): Eukaryota > Metazoa > Chordata > Aves > Psittaciformes > Psittacidae > Coracopsis > Coracopsis vasa. Next base: position 27,606 of record JANHGB010064930.1, on the reverse strand, counting down.
CATGAGCTGATTTGAGTTCCCCATGCAGTATCCAACATAATCATCACCATGGATTTTTAGAACTTGGCAATCAAATATTTTGGATGTGTTACACCACTGTTACTGTTCAAGCCCAAATGTAGGTAGCCTCACGAGTGTTATGAAATGGAAACTAAATCATGGCATGGCCCAGAAAAATTCATCCAAGTTTTAAAAGTCCAGAATTTGTCAGCCACCTCTGCATTTTCTGTTCCACATCTTGAGCAATTGCACAAGAGCTGGTTTTAGTGATATGGTTAAATCTGTCTTAATGCAACTCTTAGTTTTGTTCTTTTGAAATATTTCTTTTCCCTCTTTCATATCAAATCTGTATTGGGCAGGTTAAGAAAGGACAAATACAGTGCCTGCTCCTGCCACAGGTCTGCATCAGGGAAGTAGCTGGGAAAAATCAGGAGAGCATGTCCTGAGCAGTAGCAGTTGTCACCATAGCTGTGCTTCAACTGCTTCCCATTCCAGGCATTGTAAATTTTCATTTAGTTAAAGCAATCTGTCTCACCAATCTTGTCTCACAGGAACTTTCAGGGTGGCAACTCTGATGGCAGTTTGTTACTTACTGTGGTTTCTGCCTCAGTGAATGGGACCGAAGTGCAGTAGGGAAGTTGGCTGCATCCACTGTGTATCTCAGCAAACAAATGAGCTCAAGGATCAGTATTCTAGATTATTAGATTCTGGTACATTATTTTTTACCACAATGATTTATATCCATTACTGCTTGTAAGTGTATTGGATCAGATGCAGGTCAAGGATTGCAGACAAGCTAGAAAGCTTGCTTTAGAAAGCATTCTGAATTCAAGAAGAGTATTTGTTGGTAGTGAAATCAAGTAAACATGGCTGGAATTTTTGTGTAAGGCTGATACACTTTACCGGTCAGGCAATATGTATCTCAACTTAAAAGTATATTTTTACTTGTAGCACCTATTTTTAGTAAGAGCTGATTTAGATTGGAAGGACATCACTAAAAGGGAATATTGATGGGTTGCAGTCCTTGTACATGTTGATATAACATCTGTGCAGAGAAGTCAGAAACCATGGAAACAGTGTCTGAAAATGAAAAATAAAACATGATTTCCTAAATTATGGCTGATTATATGATTGCATTTACTAGCGTATCTCAGATCCCTGCTTCATTTTGCAGTAACAGCCGACTTTAGGGAGTGGCAGATATTTGAAATGCTGTGTTTTGTAACTGTAACTTTCTTTTGCTTATGTTGTAATTTGTCTACATAGAAAAATGAAGAAACAATTTTTACAGAATCCATTTTTTAAATATATTACACGATACTCTACTGGAAAATAATTTGAGGCCCGTATCTTATTCTTCACTAACCTTCACGTAGGCATGGCAGACTAAATTTCAGAAGGCAAGTATCTGTCATATTAATAGTGGAGGTTTGCAGCATCACTGGAAGTTTTCTAAACCTTTATTTCATTTAATTTGAAACTGCTGTTATTTTTTTGGTATAGTCTCCCAGTGAAGGCTTCCATTTAAACAGTTCTTTGAGAGGGAAGCCCTTTGATATGAAAGCATCAAACACAAGAGCCTTCAAAAAAGGAAGAAAAAAAAATGAAAAAAATAATCCTTTGGTAAATTTTGACTTGTTTGCCATATTTTGGTTAATTTACAGCTCAGTTGAGTTACACTACTTTTCTACTACTGTTCTAAAAATGAGACTGGTAAATCCCTTAGCTCATGACTATGCTCAGTAAATTGCTATTAAATAAAATTGCTTTCTTGATCAAGAGTACAGCTTTTTTTTTTTAATGCCTTGTTTCATCCAGTATATTTCAAACAAGAGAAACTTTTTGCCATCTGGTGTATCTTCTGTGAAGCTCTGTTTGCAACAGTTATTTTGCCCTTAATTTGTTAGAGTAGATCGTAATTCAGTTTTCAATAGCATTCCCTAAGAACTTTTCAGTATTAACGCTATGTTGTTTCTCACATTTCAAACAGCTTGCTGTCATTTTATTGAAACATTCATGGTTTTGTTTTTAGTTATTGTTCCTGACAGCTGGTGTTAGGTTTATATATGCAATTTGCAACTCCTCATTAGATAAGCTAGTAGGAAACATCCAACACTGAGATACATCCATGTACGTAGAAGTTGAGCAAAGGAGATTTTCTGATACTAAACCATGGTATGATTGCTTGTAGGGTAGAAACACCTAATATGCAAAAGAAAAGGCTCTTAATATCAAATTTCACTTCACTCTTGTCAGTTTTTTCCACATAGCACGACCTAGCTTGGGAGTTAGTGCTTTGGGGTTGTTTGGGTTTTTTTGAGAGGTGGTTATTTATTTGAAGGATGCATCTCTGGTATTTAATTTCAGTTGGTCAGATTTGGTATGTTTCCCATTTAGAATCAAAGAATCAGCTAGGTTGGAAAAGACCTTTAAGATTGTCAAGTCCAACCATTACCCCAGGACTGCCAAGACCACCACTAAACCATGTCACTAGGGGCCTTAGCTGCGTGGTTTTGAACAGTTCCAGGGACAGTGATTCCACCCCCTCCCTGGGCAGCCTGTTCCAATGCCTGATTACCCTCTTGGTGAAGAAATTTTTTCTAATATCCAATCTAAACATTCCCTGGCACAGCCTAAGGTGTCCTATCAGTTGTTACTTGGGAGAAGAGACCAAACCCCACCTCACTACAACCTCCTTTTGAGTAGTTGTAGAGAGCAGTAAGGTCCCCCTGAGACTTCTCCTCACCAGACTAAACAACCCCAGTTGTTTCCAGTTTTTATTTCTTGTGTGATACCAACTTACTCTGCTGGAGACTTGCAACCTGGTAATTTTCAGACTGCCAGAAGATCTGTTGACTTCAGTTATATCCTGATACATGAGATACATTATTCAAATACCCTCTTTAGTATTTTGAGCTCTTTGCTGCACTAGGGCTTTTTCTTGCTTCGTCAGTGCAAGCAGTTCAGTGAGTTAACATTTCTGTAACAGACTTACATGTTCATAGTTAAAATCTTTCAATTAAACTTTGATATCTGCATTTATATTAGCTGACATCAAAGCTTTACAAAGAGTTTGAAACAAAAAGCTAGTTTGCAATTTTTTCAACTAATTATGTAAAAGTATTAATGTGGGAGGAGAATAGCAAGAGGCAAAGTATATGAAACAGTGAGTCAGGTAAATCAGAAGTGTGGAAGAAATATGTGTTTGTTTAGGCCTCTAAAATTCTATAGAATTTTTGAGCCATGTATTTTGTCCATGATTACAGCTATGTGGTGTGAAGTTCTTTCACTTGACCTGAATGACCACAAAATGTTACATTTCATTTTATGCCAGTTTCACTCCTTTGCTCCTTATGATGTATTTCACAGATGGTATGTGAGGATAAGGGTTGGGTTTGGCATTTTTTTCCATGGCAGAAGTCAAGTTGGTTTGCAGATATGGTGGCATTATTCTAAACTATGTACAAATCATGCTTTACCCACTAAATATACTTCTAGCAAAAGAGAGCATAGCATACACATCACATGCTGAGTATCTGCCTTGACCAGCCTTCTTTTGAGCTCTTCTACTCTTTAACTCATATTTCTCTCAGCTGGTGTTTGAATTCTTCACAAGGAGCAGGAAAAGTGCATCCTCATCTCACCAACAGAAAAGTATTCTGTAACAGTAGACTAAATTAGTAGATGCTATAATTGTGGGAGGTTTTTTTATTGTATACAGTTTAACTTTTTCATAGATAAGCTTCAGTGTCTTACTTTCAGAAGTCCCTTTGGTTGTAGCAGTTGAAAGAAATTATTTTAAAAGGTTAACATGTTATGTCATTACAAGAGAGCTTGAATTCAGACCATGGATGCTCAGTTCTCTTAATGAACTCTTTATAAGCAATTCATGAGGACTGTAACACCTCTTCTTAATTGTTTGCTATGTTTGAGGGTGTACTTGCTCATGAATGGCTTGAAAATTAACAAAAGAGCTGATTAAGTTCATTGAATAACTTTGAACATTGCATGGTATCTACGACTTGCTTAGCTTTGCAGAGTTTTCTGTTAATCATAGTATTTAATTAAATGTGTTAGATATTTGAAAGTCTTCTGCCCTCCTGCTTGAGATTAGAAATTTGAGCATAATTTTGTGTCATTGAAGCTGACTTCCTTATGCCTCCTTTCTTTAGAAGGACTGGATGAAATTGAAAATGATCTTCTGAAGTGTGAATTTTGCGGGAAAATGGGATACTCCAATAAGTTTCTGCGGTCAAAAAGATTCTGTTCCACATCCTGTGCCAAAAGGTACTTTGTCTAGTTAGTGCTTAACAGTATCTGGTTAATGGAATAGCACCCAAATGGTATATGGTGTTGAAAAATAAAGAAACAATAAAACATGACTGCCTGCTACCTGCATTTGCAGAGTATGTGAGTACAAAGAGTTATGGTAGACTATAATATATTTTAAGAAGATAGACAAAGGGGAATTCCAGTAAAATTGTGGACCTCTTTCCAGAGGGTGCCATGCTGTTGGACTTATGGGAAGGTGATGGGTGCCATGGAAGAGAAATTTGTTCAGGGTTATTAAGTTTGGAAATCCGTGCAGAGGTTCACAGGCCACCAGATTTTACAGATTTCTCATGTTCCTGTTGTCTTCCTCTTGTTGGGCAATATCAGAGAAAGAATGCTAGGTTGGATGGACTTTCTTACACTGTTTTGTGATACTAGGGTGAAAAAACACACTGAATTTATCTTGGCATAATTGAAATGCTGCATAGACAAAAAAAAGAAAATCTTAAATGGTTTTAATAACAGTGTAAAAATTATTTATGTGTATAAAGTGGAATAGAAATATTCATAAGCATAAATAATTTTGTGTTTTCTGAAGCTCCTCCTTTCCTGAAAATAAGTGATGCTGTTTGCTTGTGTGTGGTTTGTAGAAGAAACAGGCTGGTTTCTGTTTCTCTTTTGGTTTAGAATGCCGCTTTTATTTTGGTTTGGTTGAGAGAGGAGGATTTCATAGTCAACATCTGAATGTAGAATATTGCATCATTACAGCTAGAAAATTTATATTTAACCCTAGATGCTTAGAAATGGGGAATAGTTTTGTTTCACCACCTAGTTCTTCTGTGGCATCAGTGTGCCTAGAAACCACCTTTCTCTTACATCTGCTGCTATTTTAATCCTCCATGTGAGACATTCCCATTTTAAGTAGTGGGAATGTGTATTTTTTATTTGGTACTTGTTGAGACACTACTAGCAAAATAATTTTAAGAAGAGATTTGTCCCATTGATGTTAAAATGAGATTTTTTGTCTCCATCCTCTTTTAACTTTTCCCTACCTAGGTATCAGCTAGTTAGGGAAAATGAAAGCAAAAGATACAATGTGACTTCAGGCTTTTAGCAGACATTTTAGAGAAGGGATCAGTCTATGTGATAAAATGGAGAAGTATTTCTGTCATGGAAGAATGGAAAAGATGGACATCTTCCAGGGATGATCTAGATTCACTTGATCTTGCATCAAGACAATGGGTTTGAGTAAATGGCCTTTGAGATACTTTTCTCGTGTTTCTGTGACAACTGGTGTCTTTAATTAGGCAGCATTTCTGCAACACTGTAATTTTATGGTTACTTGATTGAAATCAGTCCAAAAAACTATTAGTGTGTTATTGAATATATCTTGCTTCTTCAGGCACAGCCTTAGTTGCACTAAGAAATTTGGGCTGTTTACATCAGACAAGAGCAGTCGCTGGAATCGGAAATCAGATAGCCAAAGTCTTGGGCGACGCGGGCGTCGGCCGAGTGGCCCTGATGGGGCATCACGAGATCATTTTCTTAGACAGGTCTGTGGAATATTTGCTTAAAATTATGGCATTGTTTGGGGAGGTACAAATAAAATCTTATACTGTAGTGTATTTGTATTGCATTTTCCAGCTTCCCATTACTTATCCATCCCCAGAAGAAGATATGGCTCCTCATGAAGACTCTGTGCCAGCTGCCATGACCACCCGTCTGCGAAGACAGAGTGAAAGAGAGAGAGAACGTGAACTTAGGGAACTAAGAATTAGGAAAATGCCAGAGAGCATTGACTTGTTACCAGTGGTGCAAGCTGACCCATCGGTATGGACTGTTGATGAAGTTTGGGCCTTTATACATTCTTTGCCTGGTATGTAATGTGCAATAACTCATTCCGGTTTTCTTTTTTACCAGTGAAGTTCTTTGCTTTTTAACATCAGTGTGATGAGGTGGTGTGGTAACAGAACTGCTGTACTCTTTAGTTGCTGATAGAAACTGGAATGTGATTTGTTTCCTCTTGCTTGTTCCTTCAGCACAATCCCATGTTGGTAGAACTAGTCCCACTCCTGCTGTTGCATCCCAGCTGATGGAGATTAGAGCTGTTCCTCCCTTCAGTCTGACTTCTCTCAAGAGGTCAGTGAGAGATCAGACACGCTTCCTCCCTTTTATGCTTGCTTCTTCTCTTCCCTCCTTACTTACTGCTTATTCAGTAGAAAAAGGAAGAGAGTTATTTCCCTTTATACAACTGAAAAATTTGAAAGACCTGTCCTGACATAAGTCATTAAAAAAGAATAAGCAAGTTTCATCTGTGAAGTTAAACTGGTTTGCATAGTTTTGCTCAGTAACTGAAATGCAGAGGACTTCTGTGTATAGACTCTATATACTGGTAGATGCAGTCTATTCTCAGAAAAAAAAAAAATCTTATTTCTCCTTATTTACAAACCTTTTCTTTAGCTCAGTGTTCACAGTTACCTTTCTGTCATCTTCAGGTTATTTGACACTTAACGTCTCATTTCCTAACTATCGTAAGCTTTAAAGCTTCACTCCCCCTTCATTCCCAAAGACACCATTCTATCTGATCAGATACTGTAACCCTTCCAGCTGACAAGGCAGGTCTCCACAATAGCAGTCATACAAGAATTTTTGTTGCTTACCCATGTAACTCACATGTCAAAACATTGAAACCAGGTGAAGTTTGTTCCTGATTTTCTACTTCTTCTGGAATGCTAAACCATTTTTTTGTGTGTGCATCCCGTCAGGCTGATAACCTGTAAGGAATTCATTGCTAAGTCATATGCATGGTTATGAAAAAATCTTTATAAAGTGGATCAGGCAAAGAATTGAGTAAGGGATGTCTTAAATCAGCAAAAATCAGCAAAAGTCATCCTTGAAGTATGTCAATTATGACATACTTCAAGTATGACAAACTATGAAGTATGTTTCTTCTGATAGTTTATAAATTGCAATTAAGTTACATCATCTGCTTTGGGAACCTACAGTGATGTCTGTAAAAACAAGCAAAGCTCCGTAGATTTGAGACATGGTCATTCACGTTTCTGTACTTCAGCTGTGTTACTGGGATGTAACTATAACGCTGCTGGTTTCTCATAGATTTGAGGCTCTAGTTAATTCCGTAAATTCCTGATCCAAGGTTCTGCAAAGAATAAACAGTAGTTCTTGTCCTAGAAAACTTAAAGTACCATATAAACACAATTCATTTCCAAGTATGAAGACAAACCCATTATTATTAAAATGTGTTTTCTGTTTTGAAACCATTACTTTTACAATACCTTAACAGCTGCTGGATCTGGGTTATTTTGGTGTGGATATTTTTGTATTCTATAAACAAGGTAATCTTTGATTTTAAGCAGCTTTGTATTTCTCTGTATTTAGTGAAAATTTATTATAATTAGTCATTCCCATCCATATTAAGGAAAATACTTCTTTAAAAAAACCCCATAAGTTCAATAGGTATTTAAAACGATATTCAGAACTAGCCAGAACTTTTATTGTTATATAGCTACAGTCATGTTGTTTGGCAGTTTGAGGGTTTATTGTGCTCAATATATTCTCAAGGCACTCTCTTGAAAAAATCTTATTCAAATGCTGCCAGAGTTGAATGATACAAGAAGTAATATAATTGACTTTCATTATGCTATTTCGCGATATATACTTGGTGCAGTCCATGCAGACCATCTACCATGTTGTAGGAGACAGTGATTTGTCAGCTTTTCATAAACATTAGGGACATCTGTTTTGATTTACCGCTTTCTGCGTAGAGTCTGTAGCTGAGACCTAAGTGCAGTCAAGTGTTATCAAGCTTTCCCTGAATTCCTCTGAAACCTTTTGGAGAACTGAAGTTTGTGGACCCTCATTTCTTTGGGGGAAGAGAAAGCAACAGTTTAAGCCCCAGTGGATTTATTCCTCCTTTCTTTCTTCAGCTGCAAGATTAATGGTCTTTCACCCGCTTCCCATCCTTTTTTTAGCTAAGTTATTGCACAACAACCAATTGCTAAAGTGCTTAAGAATACACAGTGTGCTTGGATGAAGGGACTTAAAATACATTCAACTTTCATCCTTTGCTTTTCCAAAATCACTTTGGTAAAGAGTATTTTAGGAGAACTTCATTGAAATGCTTCATATCCTGCTTAAAGAAAAAAACCCCTGCAACTACAACCAGTAATCTATTTTAATAGGACCACTTTTGTTCCTAAATGTAAAACCTCTTGATCTCTCAGTTTCTCTGTAAATGCTGTGGTGTGACAATCGCCATGTTCAGGTCTCAAGTCAGACATAATTTTGTTTGTTGTCAACATATAAATAATAATCTTTGTTATGATGTTAGAACTCTTAAATCCTCCTAAGAATGGTCAACTGTCTTAAGATTTTTCTTCATGTTAATGGCAGCATTATCTTCACTTGGTAGCTGCAATTGGCAGCACTGTTCCAAGGTGCTCTCTGACAACTCTGGGCTTCTGAAAAATGTCTTCTTATTGCGTGTGGTACAGTTTGTAGCTGGGCTGCACTAGTGCATCACTGCACCCGAAATATTGGAAGTAAATGTTATGGGACACATGCAAGCACTAAAACATTTTAATGGCTTTAGTGTCTATAGGAATACTATTTGTGACAAACTACCCCCCTCAAAAAAAAAAAAAAAAAAGATACCACTCTAATTTCTTGTTACAATAAATAATTCCCAAGAACTGGGAAGTTCTTGAAGTTTTTGAAGTTATGTTATTTTAAATGCTGTGGAAAATAGCCCTTAGTTCTGATTAAAAGTAAACTGCTACCGAGTAATTGTTGTACCTTTGTGACTGTAGTTTATATAGTTGTAACCTAAACTACAGAGGTTTAGAGGTATAGCCTTATTTCATGATAAAACCTTTTCCTCTTCAGATCATCTTTTCATTTTTCCCTAATAAAGTGGCAGCTAAATGTTGCATGAGGTCTGCAATTAACACAATACTAAAATTAATTAACAAATAATTGAAAAAATTGTGCTTTTTTCTTTGTGAAAAGCTAACATTGTCTAACCTTGAACGTTACAACCACTAGACAGTAATAATCCAAATGAATTAAGGTTTAGATGTTGATACTTTCTTCCACATGTTCTTTCGGTTTCTCTTACATGTTTTTAAATCCAGCAGAAAATTGGACTACCTCTTCTTTATAGAATTTAAATCTGAATACACAAAAGAACATAAAATTAGTTAATTGCTGTCATCTGGAGTAGAAAAGGAGTTCTTCACAGTATTTTCATATCTCTAAAATAGTATACTTTCAGAACAGGGGAAAATATAAAAATGCCCAAAAAAAGGCTCAACCGAGGAATAACTGAAAGCAGGAATGCTAGGTGGAGCACAGATTAAAATGTGTCTGAAAGGCTCTGAGATAGATGGAGAGACCAGGGGATTTGAGAACGTAAGTATATAAAAAAACATGAAAAACATGGCTTTGGGGAAAGAAGCTTCACATAAACAACTGACAATGAGTGTTCTTATTCACATTGTTAGAAGACTTTTGTCTGTGTAACAAAGCTGCCACACAGCCAGGCATAACTAACTGTTTCTGCTTAACAGATCTCCAGAACATCTTTTGAGGAACCTTGTGTTTCCAGTGTTCTTCAGCGGAAAGGAGACCTAAATTACCTGGGACAGTCCCACCCATGAATAGTCCTTTTTCTTACATTGTAGGCCTCAGTAACCTGAGACCATATTATTTCATGTTCAGAAAAAGAGTGTAATTTCTTTTTAAATCCAACTCGTTTAAAATTGCACTTGTGAAGTGAGTTGCTGCTGTGTATAGAATAGTCACTGAGGTAACTGATAAGTGTCTTCATGAGACAGTTATGCTAAAGCCCATAAATCAAAATTCTGTTTACTTAACCCAGTGGTGGTAACATACAGATGTTCCTTTTGGAAACTGTAGCTGTGTAAATTTTCTCAGCGAGTTGTAGAATATGCATTTATCTTTTTAGTGCTGGAAAGAGCCCACTTGAATTATGATCTTACTTGATTGCTATTTCAGCAGTATTTTGCTAGTTTTTTTCCAACTGTGAGGTCATTTCATCTTAATGAAGTGAGAAAGATGTCTTTGTTAAGACCTGAAATTTCCAAAGGGCAGTTGTCTAGTAATTACAATGCAATTAGAGGCTGTAGTAAAAATTACTTTCAGATTATCTCAGAAGTTCCCAACGTAATACTGAACTCTTGCGTGTGTCTTAGGTCAAGCTGAAGGGATGAGCACTGGAAATTGTGTAGCTGAAAAGCTCTAGTGTGGACAGTCATTGCATCTAAGAATGCACATTTCTAACCCAGCAATTCTTTCTTCTGTTTCCTTGTAGGTTGTCAAGATATTGCGGATGAATTTAGAGCACAAGAAATTGATGGACAAGCTCTCCTCTTGTTGAAGGAGGATCACCTTATGAGTGCAATGAATATTAAGCTTGGACCTGCATTGAAAATCTGTGCACGTATCAATTCATTGAAAGAATCCTAGGGGGTGAACATGAAGGTTTCAACAACAGTTTCTCAGTGACAGAACTGACAGTAATACGCCAATGTCTTCACTGTGGCATGAGTGTTACTGTGATGTTTTGTTATATATATGGGGGTTTCCCCACATAAAGACTTTAAAATGTACTTTGATTATACCAGGTTTATACTGCTATACTCTGTAGTTTCCAACAATTAATAGGTTCATGGTAAAGCCTGAGTAATACTTTGAGTTGAAGTGGTAGTTCATGGAAAAACATGAAGTGAAATATGCTGTGATAGGTTAAATATTCCGCAACATGTACTTTATAAGTTTAACACCCCAGCACCCACCCCAGCCTAAACACCATTTAAATTGTGTTGCTGTATTCTGAAAGATTTTTGCCACATACAGCAGGTTTTGGACTGAAATAACAGAAGTGTCCACAGACCTTGTGGAAGCACTAGTAACAGTAAAATGCTATGCATTCAGTTGTTTCTTTTAGTCTCGAGCAAATCGTAAGGGGTAGGTTGGCAGCTAGTTTTCCTTGTATAGGCTTACCCTCATCTCTGCCACTGTAGTATTTTCCTGAAGTCTGGAAATACTATAAACCATGTAGACGCCTCATCAAAACCCTCATCATCAGGCTACTGAAATGCAATGGCTTGACACTCTTGCCAGAGGTAACTGAAGCACATGTTACTTTACTCTTTGTATGCTGCTATGCACCAAGAGGGCATTAAATTGTTAGGTTTGTAGTTCTGCATGCTGCTAGTTAAACTAGACCAGCAGTTCTCAAATGGGGGTTCAGAATAGATCCTGAGAAGGCGTGAGAACACTCAGGGTTCAGGTTCCCAAATGCCTAGGTGTGACCGGCTGAAAACTCCAGCCAGAATTAGCTCATGTTGAAACAAGCGTACTTCAAAGACTGGAGGTAGAGAAGGGATGGCATAACTCACATGCTCTTTTTCTTGATACCTCTTCTAACTTGTCTTTCTCTGTAGTGCATTCCCATTGCCTCACTGGAAGCTTTCAAGCACCTTTTATTTGTCCACTGGCCAGCATGAGCTGGGCTTGCAGTAGTCTGAGGAAGTAGCATGGTGAGTTGCTCTTTGAGGTCCCTTCAGAGCTGGGTGTAGGAGTGGCTGCTGCTGCAGTGAGGGAGCCTGAAGCTGTGGGTCAGCAGGAGGAGTGCTGCAGCTAGGCAGCTCTGGGGGAAATCTCTGGGGGCCCTGCTTTGTCCCTCTAGCAGGAGATTTCCACGTCAATGCTGCAGCCCCAGGCAGTGGGATTTTAGTGTCTCCATCTTCCCTCTCTCGCATGCTGTGTAGAAAAAAATACGCATTGCCCGAGTTACTGACACTCTCAGAAGTTGCTTGGGCTCTGAGGCAGCAGCACCTTCTCAGCCTTTGCTTCCCATCATATGTGTATGGATGTTCATGGATGTATTTTGTACCTTCTGTTCCCTCCCTTTTGCAGCTCCACTCCCCTTATGTACAGACCAAGATCCCTAAACAGGGAAAGAGGGGCACATGTGCTGATAAAGTTGTTGTGTATATTTGAATTAAATATGTGTATGTGTCTGCAAATAATGTATTTTGTATTTTATGCAAATTAATGCATAATATATGATTGTGTAGGGAGACATTGAGGGTGACTGTAAAGTATTCCTGAAAAAGGAGTAACTGATCTAAAGTTTGAGAACTGCTGACCTAGATCAAAAGGAGTCAATGCACATACACTGGCTGAAAGGAAGGTTTATGACAGGTAGATTAGTATGTATATTATTTAAACTGATGACCTTAAAGAGTAAATTGGGATTACAGAAAATTCTGTGCTTCATTTTCCTTTAATTAGACTCTTGCTTTGTTTCTACTAACAAACTTTCTACTGTTATCTTCCAGAGATAAACATTAGAGTCATTGGTTTTAATTAGAACTGTTTGAGCTTACTAACAGCAGCTGTTATTAATAATTTATTAACCACTGAAGCTCCAAGTTAGGACAACCCATTGCTGTTACGTGCTAATATGTGGTGAGAGCCTTACCCAAATGGCACCAAAGGCTGTAGAGAATGAATTGATGTCTGGGTTTATTTTGGAGGGAAGTTGCTAAGCACTTTCTAATTTGTTTTCTCTGTCTTCAGTTACTGTTGTAAAATAAACTTTGTAGTTGAAGGTTCAATGTTTGGCAATGTTCATTGGAAAGATATTCAAATGACGGAGACAGTAGGTTCCCATTTGTAGCATTTCTGTAAGATAAATCATGTAGCATATCTGTAACATATGTTCTAAATGATATGTTCTGTTTTAATGAGCTAATTGAAGACTAAAGATATCTTAGATACTTATTCTTTGGCTTTTGTCTTAAAGTTATATTATTTTTATATGAAAATTTCACTGGCTAATTTTTAATCTGTCTTCTGATTGTACTGCCTCTTGGCAATGTAAAAAGCAAGTACACGTAAATGTGATTCGATAATGGCTTAAGGCATATTTGAACATGGACTTAAGAGTCTTATATAGACCTGCAGTTAACCACAGTGTTACATGCATGAAAATTTCACAGCTGTTCTAATTTGCTTTATTAGACAGCTTCAGGAGACCTTCTGCAGCTAGTGCTTATGTACAACTCTTGGACATAATCACTGACAGATGCCAGCAGCTCAGAGTAGACCTGATTAATGCACATCTGTTTTGGTTCTTCTGTTACGCTACACTTCCCGTGGTTTCGGGAGAGCCACAGATAGTGAGTTATGCTTTAAATATTCACGAATGCAGCAACTAAGAATGTGGGCCGTATGTATCCTGAAAGATCTTTCTCCTTCACTGATTTTGGCATTAAACAGGAACTTACAAGCAGACGCAGTTGCATTTACCTCTACTGATAGAAATGCACGGGTATTAGAGTGGTAGCCAGTAGAGCTGTGTCAGTAAAATCGGTTTTAAAAAATACCACAGCTGTACGTGCAAGTACGCTGGAAAACTTAAGTGCAACGGAAGTCTACGTCAGAAGCTTTTGAGTTTACTCAGAAAAGCAATACAATACTTGGAGTAATATTCCTCCAGAACCATTGTACATACCAATCGCTTGTTTCTGTTTAGATCAGTGAGGCTTTCCCAGGCTTATAGGATCATTTCTCATGGCTTTCCCCACAAATTAAGCTAGGCCCTCTAGCAAAAGAGGAAGTATTGCAGATTTTAATGGAGTATTTTTTAACACTTGCTTTTGCTGGGTGTGTCTACAAGAAATCCTTTCTGTTAGCTTTATTTCCTGGGGTTTTGTTTTCTGTATTCAGACTGCTGCTTGTTGTGGGCTGCATCTCGCGCTAATCCCTGCAATATTTCAATTCCTATAGAAAGGAATACAGGATGCTGTAGGATCTTAGCTCCAAAGGGAGGTATGTTGGATGACTTTTTCCCTTTTTCTCCACTGGTCTCCTTCCTAATCAGCTCCTTAATGCAGGCTGCATAATTAGCTCAGGGTAAAACCCTTTGGCAGAGCAGTAGGTGGAATGTGACTGTAAGGATCTCTTCTAAGAGAGTTTTAACTACTACACTTGACTTGGCTTCAGAGTTTATTTTGTTTTTTAAAAAAATGCACCTGAATGGGCAAAATGGGTATGCAGACTCCTCTGCTTAATTTAGTTTTTATCACTCAGCAAACCTGCTTTGCAGCAGAAGCAGAGCACTCTGACAGGGAAGCTTGGCCGCCTCCTCTGGGAGCTCCAGGCTGCTGCTTCTTCAAAAACAAGCATTGCCAGTGAATGGATAACTTCTCTCAGACAGCCCCCAGTGCCTCACATTTGGCACATTTATAAGACTTTTATCACCTTTGCTTATATTGAGAGTAAAAAACAACCATCTTGCCAAATTAAACTGCCGTTTGTCTTGGATCACCAGGGTTTTCAAGGAGACTGCATTGTAAATCCATCCTTTACCTCTTAATCCAGCATACTCTTTTCCAGAAATGAAGCTGTGTTGATGGGGAGGGTAAAATTTTTGCTAGATTTGTGTCAATGAGATATCTCAGATAGAAAGTTCATATCCTGCAAGCATCTCTTTGCCCATTTCTTTCCTGTGAAAGCATTTTTTTTCCCCCCAACTTCTTTTTTGACAAATCACGAGGGGGAATCCAGCCTTCTGGGTAGAACAGATGGAGTCCATCCTAACTGCAGGTGTGGCAGGAAGAGGAAAGGAATGGTATAGAAGCAAGTATTTGAGCAGGTTTATGACAGCTTTTGTGTAACTTCTTTACCTTGATCTTAGCTGTAAGGAAATGTTCACATATAAAACAATATCTTTTTTTTTATGTAGTAAGAAGTTGTTGGGGGTAGTGTGTCACTGCCTGGCATACCAGTTAAAACTGCTGCCGGTTTCAGATGACACTTCTCATCTTAATACCACGTTACTGATACACAAACTTATAGCTCAATAGCTTAAGAAATTTCTTACACATTGACAAATGTGACCAAAGAATTCAATGACAGCTGTATTGCAAGTCCTGGTTCTGCAAACAATTAGACATTCACATAATTTATACCATGAGTAGTGCTCCTGATTGTATTGAGACTACTCATACCAAAATTAAGCATGTGTATAAATGCTTGCAGGAATAATTTCTTAGCAGTATTGCATAGAAATGTCCTGTTAGCATATATTTGGTTAAGTGACAACTCTGTATCTAGACATTTATTCATAAATTGCTCTAGGTTGCAGATAATGACTCTGCAAAGGAATCAACATAGGATACTTCTTTTAAACATTTACCCATATTAATTTCTTAGAGATGGAGAGAAACTAACATTTTAAAGTATTTTCATTTAAAGATACTGTTTCTGTTGAATGCCACGTAGAACAGGTATGAACGAAGCTATAAATGTGTAATTTCAATGTCGGGTATAGTAGTTGCTTGTAGCGAATTAATTTCTGAACATGCTTTTTGCCTTGATGGGCGTCAGCTATGTTGGTTGGAGTGTTTTGTTCTCTACTTGTCTCCAGGGTCTCGTGCTCAGCACTGCCATGTGTATTCAAGGCCCCATCCTAAAGCCACTCCATAGGTTTGTATAACCTCTGCATTGAAACTTCCACACACCCGCTCATTCCCTTGAAGGTTGTGTGTATTATTTACTGATCACTTACAGTGATGTGGAAGGAAAAAGAAGGAAATAGGAGGTATGTAGTAAGCTCACAGTCTACCTTTTCTAACCACTGATCTAACTTTTCCAAAGCACAATTCCAGGAGTCAGTGTTACAAACAGATTTCAAGTTAAAAAATGTTAAAGCTTCCCGCTGAATTATCCCAAACTTCTGTGCACAATAAGGAGCTAGAAAAAGGAGATCTAAAGGGATTTTTTTTCCATCTAAAAAGAAGTATAATTTCAGCAGAACTGTACATTCATAGTGATGATAAATATTGTTAAAGTGTAACACATAACAGAGCATTTTAATTGGGTGTAAAAAGCACTGTATTGTTCTGTAGAGTTGTCAAAAGGCTTACAGTATTGGTTGTAGGTACCAAAGCACGTATGCTTGCTATTATGGGATTAGGCTAAAGCACAAATATAACTGATTCATGAAGCATATCTACTTTGTGGGTGAAGCCAAGTCAACCTGTGGTAAGACTTGTGCATTGTCCTCAGCCACCTGGGTAGTGTGCTAGCAGCCAGGACGCTGCTGTCCTCTGGCAGCTTTGTGCAAAGTTGGATATTTGAAAGAACAACGAGGTATTATGTACACCCAGCCTCCTTTTTAAGTAGTCTTTGTGTCACAGTGTTAACAAACCAGTATTGATCAGGAAAGATGTGTGTAAAGAATGAAAGGATTTATTAATGAGTGCCAAATACTTCTATTTAGGGTTAAAAAGACATAGAATATCTCATTAAAATCAATCTGTGGGGTTTTTTTTAAGGAGTCCTTCATAGGAGGAAACTACAGAAGTTCCTCACAAAGGGTTAACACTTTAGCTGCCATTGCCATTAATATCAAATAATCCTATAAGAATTAAAGACTAAAGTGTTTGAATCGTATAAGGCCATTAGATACTGGCTCAGCACAAGAAGTAATGTACTGAGGAGATAGCTCAGTGGTTGTCTGTAGTTGTTTCCTAGCATGGCTTTTCTCCTCTTTCTGTCTGGCAATGAAACTGAGATCCTGTTGTAGAGAGTAATGGTTTATGGTTGTATGGTTGGTCTCGGGGCTCACCCTTAGGACTTCCCAGAAACAGACAAAAGAAAACGCACAGAGAAAAGACGTAGTTATTAGGAAGGATCTCCCTCCATAAAAAATCAAGGATAAAAGTGGGCTTACAAGGAGAGCTGCTATTAATATATTTTGAAATAAATAGCTACTTAGCAGGTTTAGGCACCAGAGTTGGATGCTACATGAGGACCTGCAGTGCCACTACAGCTGAAAGGTTTTCTCTTCGGCCCTTCTTCCCCAAGGGCATGGAAGAATGGATTTGATAGTGATACAGTGCCGTAACATCACTATGTTAATATTTGCTTTGGCTGCATGTTATGGCTTCCCTGTAAAAGCTAAGATTTTAAAACCTTAAAATGGCTTTAGAAGCACTGCAGCAGCTATGGGAGTTCTGCTGCAGCAAGATAGATAGGGTTGCATAAACTTCAATTAGGGGTTGATAAGCCCGACCACACTGATACATAAAGTATGTCAGCAGCCTTACCCAACTGGAACTGCAAGAAGTGCATCACCCACAGACCTTAATGAATCAGAACGGTGAGACCAACCACACAAAACAGAAGCATCTGAAGTGTTCTTGAAAATAACTTTGCCTTCATCTGGTGTTAAGTTAATTTTAAATTAGGAGTTTTCCCTTGCCTGTCAAGTCTGTAGGGATTAGTTATTTCACGATCTGCAATGCCTGGTGCATTGCTGTATTTGAGGTATTTGCCCGTTTTCAAATGGAACTAGGTTTTATAAGTATTTTGTCAACCCCATTTCAGTGGGTGTCCAGTTCATACAAAACCTGAAGAAATGCTATGTCAAAAAAAATGGGTTTAGACATGGCTTATCCTATAGCATCTCAAGTGCTAAATAACAGCAATTGCAATTTGAGAGAATGGCAAGTGGTTGCTTAAGGTTGCTTTTTCATGTTTGTTAACATTGTCTATGCTTGCCTGCTTTTAACATAGAATTTCCTCCAAATACATTTTCCAGCGTAAAGGATGAAATAATCTGTGGTGCCAAGCACTCCAAGCTATGTTGCTAAGCATCGCCTCCTCTTACTGCGCTAGTTTTAAAATCCAGGTTTTGATCATTTACTATCCTTTCTATGGCCTTTTTAATAGATTTTACCCAAACCATTTTCTACTGCTTAAAGTTACATCACTGAAACCTCAGAGAAATTTACCACAGACTGCGGGTGAAAGAAGCACTATGTAGGGTGAAGTAATAAATCAGAATTGCAACTGGACTTTGATATATTGCGAAACTGTAAGACTAATACATGATTGAGATGTGATTGTGTATTCTCATGGAGTGATATACTGGAATATTCTTTTATAGGAAACTTTAGCCCATGGAGCATTACATTCTACAATTAAATCTTAGTCTATAATTGATAAACAGTAATGTACATTATAACCCCAACCTGAAATTTTACAGTTGAAGAGCACATGGTGAACTATGTAAAAACAGGATCTTCACTTTGGGAATCTTCTTTTGGAAAAAAAAAAAAAGCACTTTCCTATTACCAACTGGCATGTGAATGAATTTTAGATTCTCTCCTTTGTTATGATCCTGTAGAAGTGAAATCTCTTTAATCTGCCTGTTAATGGGTAAATCCATCATACAGATGTTGAAACAAAGCACCTTATACTATGCTGCTTGAACTTGCTTGTAATTGCACCTTTTGTTACCTGCAGATTTTTCTTATGAGTATTCTTGTGTGATATCATTGTTCCCCGTGGGTCTGGGTGAAGGATTAACCAACCTGCAGCATCAGTTACTTACAGTTTCTATTTCAATACAACATTGTATTGTGAGTTCAGTGCTTCAGAAATAAATGCTACTTCCATTTGTCTGTTTTGGTTGTGTATCACTTATTTCTGTTCTACAAAATCAAATCAGACCTTCATAGAACTGAAGAATTTGAAAATTAACAGTATTTTTGCTAGAAGCCTGACTCATTCTTCCCCTACTGAAGTAGTCCCACTTCAAATCTAATTAGTTTAAAGTAATTTTGGCCATTCTTTAACCTTGGGCATGTATTTATCTATAGGTATAGCAAAGAAACAACAAAACATCACCACCTTTCCTACAGCTGTAGCAGTTGCTTTATGTTAACTGAAACAATTTATTTATCTTTAAACAGACAACAACCCTTAACTTCAATAAAACTGACAAAAAGTCACACTTTAACAAGAAAATATGCTTCAAAAACTCACAGCAGTTGTTTGAAGCTTTAACAGCAGGTTAACATGGGGATGTAACGTGGATATAAAGGCCCCAGCTTTAAAGAAAGCTTTATTGCATTCTGTACTACAAAACCTGAGCTCATTCTGTTTAAAGGAATGTGAAATCCTAGTCATAAACATGAGGCTTATCTGAAACCTTGTTTCATACAAGCAGTGATCTCCTCAAACCCGTACATTCAAGTCAAACTCTCTGAACCGGCACGTCTTCCGTGCCCGCTGGAACCCAGTGTGTCCCAGGCTCTGGTGCAACATTGGTGGGTGCAGGACTTTCCTCCATTGGTTGTGGCTCTGGAGATGTTTCCTGTATTATCTGTAAGGACACACTTCTATTGCACAGCACTTATTTGCAGTCTTTTCAGTCAGCAGCTCATTAGCAGATTACAATTACTGTGCCTGGCTTATCAGCTGTCTCTGTGCTTTCATTGTTAAATGGGATAAAGCAGAATTTCCAACTGACAAATGGATCCATAGACCACATCTCCTCTGTCAATTTAACATCATGACACCGACACCAGTATGCTACTGCGATGAGAAAGCTGTTGATGAAGTACAGCCAGGGGACGTTCATCTCCATGTAGGCTGGAATCTGAGCACCGAGAAACAAAATGATGATTTGAAGAAGAACAAAAGGTGTCCAAGTGCCAAGAAAACAGATCAGGAGTCTGGTCAGGAGCTGCCACTTAAAGCAAGCGCTGTTGTTGTTGGACACATAGGAGAACATCAGAACAGGCTGACTGGCAAAGGATACTAGCCTGACAGATAGGAGCATGGTTGCAACTTCCTTCCGACAGGCTAGGAGAGCTGTGCCTGTAAGCAGCACCATGGCACAGGAGACTGAGTAACTCTGCAGGCTGGCATAGAGGGGACACCGATAAGGAGAAAAATGGTTCTGAGTGTCTAGTTCTTCATAGATAGCGGGAACTTTCAGAATACAAAAAAACCCTGAAATCCATATAATGACCACAGCAAATATATAAAGTAATCTTTGACCTCTTTTAGGAAACTGAGAAGTTTGGGCTATAGTCATGTAATAATCCAGGCCAGCCACAAGATACACTGGGTAATGAAGAATACCGTAGGTAAGAGAAATCACCTGAGTGAACAGGCAAATGTGGTACTTTGTAAATCGCACACCCCAGAGCGCAAAGTCTTCAAAATAAAAAATGAAAGAGATACTCATCAGCAGTGTGAAATCGAGAAGCGCCAGTGAAACACAGAAGTACCCCATAAAACTAACTTTCACGGTTGTTTTCTTAACTTGCAACATGAAGAAATCAAGGAACACTTTTCCGAACATAATCAAGAGCAGCATGCAGCTGATCTCCGGCTGGTTGACATGGGTGTAGGGGTACTGACCAGGGCAATTTTCACAGAGTATGGCAGCCATCCTCCAGTGGTGGGACCAGCAAAGGAAGTATCACAGGGCACAGTGCTTCATGCCTGCGAAGTCAAAAAGAGGTTTGTAAAAACTTGTTTCTGGGTACCTCTACCAATTACTTAATTCTCCATCACAGCAACTACCACATTTACACCTGAATTTTCCAGACTCCTTAATTAAGAGTAAATAGGCTAACACATCATTAAGTTGTTGTGCCTAAATGTTATGTTCTTCAGATATACATTCTCGAGAGTTAAAAGGTCAACACAGACCTAAATTACTTTTCTAGCTACTTTCCTAAGGAAAGGTTTAGAAAGTAAGTAAGTCTGTGTTCCTTTCCTTTAGAAAGCAGGGGGGGGATCTTTCTGCCTAGCCAGGCAGAGGGATGGGGGTTTCAGGGCTCTTACATATTTTGAAGAAATCAGAGAATCACACAGGACAGAAATCATACAAGACACACAGCACGGCCTCACAGTTTATTGTGCTTATAGAATCTGTACGGAACAGAGATTGCAGAAATACCCTGAAAGCAGAAAAAGCATCAATCCAACTCATCCTTTTTCAGATACAAAGAACACACACACTTCATTAGTTGACTGGGCTTTTTTGTTCATCCTTCAGCAATGTATGATCTACTATGATAGACACCTCACAACAGATGTTTTTCCACTTGGACTTCCTTATGATAACTCTTTTTGGTGTTTTCATTCCTACGGAAAATGAACGCAGGATTGCTTCCTGTATGTCAGCAAGACATACTAAACAAAGCTGTATGTGCTTGCTTCTCTTTACTAGAGAAGCAGGATGGTGCCAGCATTCTCAGCAACAGCAGAGGAAAGCTGAGAAGCTGAGAAGCCAAGAGCCAGGATCTCTGTTAACAGTGATGCACTTGTATTTAAACAGACACCTACATTTCATTACCAGCTTGCCAGAACTGGTGAACATTGAGTCAGTGTCTCCTGAAAAGCAGAGTAATAACAACCCCAAGTACTTGGCAGTACAACTGGAGAAGCATCCACTGCGCTCAGTTACAAGGGCTCACTGCTTCACTCTTCATCTGCACATTTCACCGTCTAAAACCGACCACATTTTACACTACAACTTAAAATAGTTTTCTGTGTGTATTTTCCCTTTCATATACTGGATGCTGCACTTGCGTATGCAGGAAGGAGGCAACCTGCACACGGCACAGGGTCATGCTATGTAAGCGATCACTCAAATCCCTTTGTAATGTTGTTATTATCATAACGCAAAGTCACCTGTGCACAGGTTAAGCCTTTCGTCGGCTGTGCGAAGCGCCGGGCAGAGCAGCAGAAGCGGCGTTAACCCCACTGCAGAACGGTGCGCACAGGACCCGTGCCTACTGTCCCCTCTGCACCCTCCCGCCTGCAGCCGCGGGCTGTCAGCGCCTTCCCGGCCGCCGGAATCCCCCGCCGGCCTTAGGGACAGCGCCAGCC
>JANHGB010064929.1:0-18042 GCA_026283785.1 Coracopsis vasa | reverse complement strand
GCTGCTTAAGCACACTTAGGAGCCACTAATATCTGCCTCAGTCCCTGCATTTGTTAGACTGATTTGTCTTATAAGGTATAGCACAAAATCACTACTGATACTACCAATAATAATAATGATAAGGGAAATAACAAGGGGAGAGAATACAACCGCTCACCACTCAGCCTGACTGAGCAGAGAGCTAGCCCTTCCAGGTAACTCCCAGTTTACATCCTGGGCATGACGTGCTGTGGCATGGAATACTCTTTGGCTAGTTTGGGTCAGGTATCCTGTCTCTGCTTCCTCCCGGCTTCCGCTCCTCCCTGGCAGAGCGTGAGACTCAGAAAGTCCTTGGTCAGACTAAACATCTGAGCAGTAACTAAAAACATTGGTGTTATCAGCACTGTTCCCAGGCCAAAAGTCAAAAAAAACACAGAGCTGCACCAGCTACTAAGAAGGAGAAAAAATGACTGCTACTGCTGAACCCAGAACAGTATGTCAGAAGGCAGTTAGATAAATATTGAAATGGTACATTTTGTACACGTCCACTGCAACTACACAAAAATGTTATCAGGCAATTAATTTTTTCATTAAGTAGGCCCTAAATATTCTTCAATTTTCCACTATCAAGATATTATATTCCTTAGCAAGAGAAATTAATTTCTTACTGGTTGTGGAAAAGCAAGCTTGACTTTTCTTTAACATTTTATTTTCCATAATAAAAATCACTTTGATCCTGTTAGAGAAACAAGGACCACCTACCTAGTGTTGCACGGCAGTAAACACACATGTGAACTGAATCCAAAGGTAGTGACTGAAAAAGGAATCTGGTGCCTTACTGTATGCTTGCCTTGTACCTAGGTCTCTGAAAGTTCCCTGCATCTGTACATGCAAACAGACATGCACACACACATACAGACAGATGCACACACACACACAAATCCCCAGCACATGTGTACATATCTAAATTCTGTTGAGCTATTACTAGGTCACCCCACAATTGTCACTAATCCTAAAGGTAAACTCCAAGCTTTGCTTGGAAGCAAGGTGTGTTTTTATGCACCTTAGCATACCAGAGAGGGATGTTAAGGCATGAAGGAATTATGATGTGCTACAAGACTTGCCGCTTGTGTTGGCACTGGGACACAAACCATGTTCCAGAGCTCCCACAGCACAATGCATTTGTCCCACAGACACATTTGTCTTTTACCATAACGGCCACTACTCTCTGGAAAGGTTATGGAAAGGATGAGTTGCCAGAAAGACAAGGCGTATTCAGGCCTCTCCTACAGAGACCACATCCAGCTTCAGTGGAAAGAAGTAGTTTTAGAAAATATTTGGCTCTGTACCAAGCTAATGGCAAAATACCAGAACTTTAATTCTGTTCTGACCTTTCTGTAGTACCCTTCACAACTGGCTGTCTGCTTCTTAGGAAAGGGTGCTATGCATTTATATAGTAGACGTCAAAGGCAGTATTAACATGAATAAAATATGCATTGCTAGAAAGATGATGAAAGTATAACTGAGTAAGAGAAAAGATCTCTTAAGGATCACCTCTTTCTCCAATTCAAGATGGAGGCCTTTCTAAGCACACTGAATTTTAATTTTGTCCTTTGAGAATGTTTGGCTATCCAAGATAAAATAATTTGTAAATGAATCAAATATACGATTGGGAGAAAAAGTACCAACCAAACAAGCAAAACACCCACAAAAATCCTGCACTTTTACATTGTTAGTCATTAATCTTGATTATCTCCTAAGATACATGCATTTTGCCCTGGCTCTGCAATATAATTAAACTCAGATGGCCAGTCTTCTATAGCTACAGAGAAGTACAGTGAGTGCAAAAGAGTCATCAGCCACTCAATCATTACTCTTTTCCTCCTGCTTTCTCTGTTAGCACTGCACCATAGATATTGATTACATTAATGAAGTAAAAAATGTCACTCTAAAAGAAAGTGATTAAAATGCTAGCACTCATATTTACTCATACATCTGTCTGTATAGATCAGTGAACAACACTCTCTTTTCTTTTTTTTTTTTTACAGGAGATAGTCTCTTTTATAACGTAGTTTCTCCTTCATAGAAACATCATACTGTATCTTGTTTGTTCTGTGTTAATTTGTACTTCAGAAGCTTTTTTTTTTTGTAAGTTATTTTTGCACAAGGAAGAACAGAGTTTAGGTCTGCACTGTATTTGAGAGAAAATTCACACAGAGGCCACAGAAAAGCTTCTGTTTGTCCTGAATCTAATGCATTGGTCAGAATACATACTTCAGGGTTGGGTTTTTCCCCGTATTTCTTTCTAAACACATATCTTAAAGTCATCATGACTCTTAATTAGATTAAATATAACAAGACATATAATTACTTTCTTTGCATCTGTTCATACATACACATTTCCTCATCAGCAGAGATTCCATTACTTGGCCTTTAAATGTGGAAGTTTTTTAATTAGCAATGAAATGCTCTTTTTACTTTGCTTACTTTTAGTTGCTTTTTCTTATATACCAATGTGCCTGTAGTTTTTAATATCCATGTCCTTTCCTTTGATTTTTGAGGCCTGAGATTTTCTGTGGTGGTTTCTAAGATAAATATTCCCTCAGGAAAACATCATAAACATTGAAGCATGGTACAGAAAATGTCAAAAACTGCAGGCATTTCTCTGTGTCTGAAATGATCTGTTGGGTTTCCTGCTTATAATAAATAAGAAAAGCACGTGTTCCATTACTGCACTCGGTGTGAAATAGGGCAGATCCCAGAGCACATTTTCTTTATATTTAACCAAACCCTGACATTTTAAAAAAGAGACAATTCCTTAAAGGTTTTATGTACTAGACATGAGGTCCTTTATATTATCCCCCACTGAAAACTTTTTTAACTTCCCTTGAAACATCAGACTTAAGTAGGAAACTTTCAATGAAAGTTGTGCATTTTATTACTCTCGCATTTGTTTTTGTACAATCACATAAAAAGCTGAAAGCAGCATGAAAATCAATAGCATCCATGACTTCTCTGCCAGTTGTAAGAGCATTCTACCTCAAGATAGAAGGCATGTTAAAAAGGCAACAGATGCCCTCTTTAACTTTATTCTTTCAGTGTTCCTCACAGTGTCCTCTACTGGGGAGGAAATTTATTTTCTAGTTTGGTAGCTATTCTGAAATTTAAAAAATAACACTAGCTCAGAATAAATGAAGAATGACAATATTTTATATTCAAAATCAAAAAAATTTCTGTGGCACAAGCTATCCTTTCTTTTAATCTAAACCCATATTTAAATATCCCTTTGGTATTTAAATATGGATCTAGCTTAAAATTTAATTTAATTAACAGAAAAACTACTCAAATGAAACTTCCAAATATATCAATTTTAAAATGCCAAAACTTTTAGTATATAAAAAAAAGTTATGCTTACATCAAGTGCCTTTGGGTTGCCAAATATGTAATTTATTTGGACTTTTTTTTTGGTCCAGCGTATGTGATCTAACATATTCAACAAAGGCACTGTGGCCTATTAAGATATTTCAGTTTCCAAGCTGCTTTCCTGCAAAATGAAATGTTTGCAATATCACATCTCAGTGCATTTCCCAATCTCAAATCTTAGTTGAAAGTGTAACTAAAGGATGTATCACACTAAAGCTCTTAAGTGCTAATCACTGCAAGGCACTTAGTAATTCAGAAATGGTGCAAAGATTTCTTAAAAGGAAGAACAAAGCTGAATTTTATTGCCACAGTGCCAAAAGCTTGCTACCATTGAGTCATTTCTGTGTTGGAAAATGAGAAGGAAGAAGCAGCAACTGAGAGAAGAAAATAGTAAAAAATAGTAGAAGAGCTCAGCTACCCATTGCAGCAGCTGATGTTTAGGATTCCTTCTAGAAGCAATGGTTTCTGCCATCACCTCTTAACTGCCCAAAGCAGGGCACCATGCCACACCATTGCCTGTCTCAGGAGCAGCACCAGCAGCCAGACAGGCTTTCCAGGACACTGCTGTAGACTACAGTCATTTTGCTGCTCCCAGAGCTCTCTCTTCACAGGAAACCACACATCTTGTTTTTAGAGTTGGCTCAGTGTTCGTTTCTACTCCCTTTGCTTAGTAAGTGGGAATGTGTCACCAAGGGGTAGGTAGGCAGAAAAAAATAATTTCTTAAAATAAAGCAGCTGTTTGCTTCCAAGCACCTTATAAACTCAACACTGTTTGTAACTTCATGACAAATGATGCCTGCCTGTGCAGTCCATGCCTGCTGAAGCTGATGGCTCAGTTGCCAGGATTTCAGTTCTCCACTCCCCAGCAAATGTCTTTAGCTCAACATTTCCACCTTCACTTTTCAGTATACATTTATTTTTGTTCCCACCTGTGATGGAACTAGATTTCATTGCAAAGGGCGATGGCTTCCATTAAGTGGAAATATTTCTCAACTTGATTAACTATCTGTTCACTCACAGGCCTTTTCCAGATGGCCTCCAATCTGCAAGGTCATGAAGAACTTTGCCTTGCAACGTTAAGTATGCTACATCTAAGCAGACAATCTTCTTTCCCTGGCAATATCAGACTCAGATGCCTGCTTTCCTGGCACAATTCCTTAATTGTGACATAATAGTACCCACTCACACTAATGATGTATGTCACACTAAGGATGTATGTCAGACACATGAAGCTGCAAGCTTCAGGGAATTTATTACAGCAATTCTGAAATATTTTGTCTTGCCAACCTCTTAGAATTAGATTGTGACAATGCATCTATGTAAAGAGTAAAGCACATTTTCAGTCTTTACCACTTTATAACTAACCATTATTTTTCTGTTTTCTACCTGCTCTAGATATTGCATTGACTCAGCAGAGATTGTTACATTTCATGATGTATCTTATAAGTTCGTATGTTCAGATCTATGGATATCTACATTGCTGTGATCCATATGAGTTGTGACCCTTAGTATATCATAATGATGATGTCCTCTGTTTTTCCAAAGACAGAATAAAGGGGCCAAGTACATAATCTAAATATAGAGTCCCTAATCAGGAAGGAAACGTACATTTCCATCTGATTATATCCTCTGACCCAACAGCGACTGCCAATATCTCCATTCTGATGAATATTTTCTATTTCTACTGGTGTTGAACACTTGGAGGTATCAGAAATAATAAAGTTATGTGTTGGGCACAGATCCATAGGAAGCACTTAGAGGTGTGTAGGCAGTTGAAACTGATTCCTGTTGTCTACCAGAAAAAGAAAGTCTTTTATTAAGAAGTGCATCTTCTGAAACATTTAATTGATGTGCTGTTACATCTGGGAACAGTAGTTTGGTTGCCTTGGGCAGCCATCCTCTCCTCTAGGACATGTTCCCATTTGCTGCAATGCACTATTATTATGAATTCCCATGCCTCATCACCCTTTTTCATCAAAAAAGGCACACTTCTATCCAGGTTATGTGGTCAACTTGAATCCAGCGATATGTGTACTAAAAAGGTTCCACTGTAAAGTTTTTCTACTAAACATTTTAGAGAAGCTTAAGCATTGTCACCTCAGCATGGATGAATATTTGGCATGATATTCTGAAGAAATATACAGATTGAAGTTAATCAGAACTGTGAACATTCAGACTTGAAAAGCTACAATTTTAAGAAAAATATATGACTTATCATTTAACCATATCTCCACTGTAATATACACTGAAATAACTAAAAACATCTTTCAGTGTCTTCAGCAGCCTACCCTCTAATTGTTGGCTGTGAACGTGCATGTAGCCATGCATAAGTATATGTGGATGCTTGAATACTTCAGTTTTAACAAATACCTATCAATCCAAATAAGTCTGTTTCACTGTTTATCACTGATGATGTTGAGACTATTTTCCCATATGTGTTTGGATTGGATTTACTGAAAGAAGGCGGAAAGGACATACTATGATAATGTTAAATCTTCCCTTCATATTTGCATCTTAAGAGCTTCACAAAGAAATACATTAAATCCAACTAAGGCTGAAGTGAATCCTCAAAAGGAAAACTTGAAAGAGAGAACTGCCAGAAACCTCAGAGGCTAATTGCTGTGCAAATTCCACACAAGAAATAAAATGAAATACAGTAAGATAAATCAATGAATCATCCTGTAAAATTATGTATTGGTACATTTTCTGTGGCAAAGGAATACCTCAGAAAATGTTTGGGATTATTTTAAGAAAGCAATGTTTAACACTGAGCATAAATGTAGGTTTGTGTTTATGAGTCTCTAATATACATGGAGATCTATAGGTACCAAATAAAGTCAGGAGGAAGAATATATAGATACGCTATTAAAGTGTGTAAAATCTCCAAAATATATTTACTGTTGGAATTTGTAGATTTTCATTTCACTTCCAATCTTCTTCAGCTTTTTAGTGTGCATTACCTAGCATTTCATTTTCTCATGTAAAGTGTTTGTTAGGAACATGTACATACTTGCCTATACTGATAGCTTGGTTTGGGTCTAGTGTCCAAGAAAAGAACACAGGCATTTACAAGTTCAAAAACTTACGTTTTGTGGCATTTTGTTATTCTTCAATAAGAAACAAACTTCACATGAATCCTCCCCTGATCCCCTCTGGACAGCTAGTAAAATCAATATCACTTCTTTTAGCTGTTTCTGTAATGTTCCGTCTTCGACTTTCCATGCAAACTCATTGTGGGCTCTTCTACAGCGAGGGAGACAAGCAAACTGTTTCCAAGTTTGGCTCAAATTTTGAATTAATGTAAGAGAAGAAATGCCGTGTGAGAGGGATCATCAGAAGATATAAAACCAAGGCAAATTTGTGAAGATTAAGGTATTTTTGCTTCCTAGGACCCTGCTAGCCATATTTGTAACACCGTATCCCCAGATATTCTCAGAAAGTTAACATAGGAAATGTATCTCAAGAACACACCCAGAAGTTATTTCCTTTCCATTTATCAATGTAAATGATTTTTGCGTCCCAGATGAATTCTTTCTAATTCCATTACCTTTGTCTTCTGCGGGTTTAAACTTACCTCATTCTGTGTGCATAGTTTTTACATTCATAATTCTTTTTTAAAAACCACCTTATTCTCCAAGGCTTGTCACAACATTTTGAAAAATAAAGAAGAACAGAAGATTAAAATAAATATTTGCTTTTGAATATGGTATGAGCATAAAATTCTAGTCCCTGAAGGATAATAACCTGGTGAATGGGAAATCTGTTCTAAAAAGATATGTTTACTTTATAATTAGTAAAAAATATATGAGGAATGTGTAATGAGTAACTGTAACAAAAAAAGAAAAAAATTAATGGCTAGTATTTATTTACTTTCATGCATGAAAATCAATGGATAGGCAAAGGAAGGGATTCAAAGATAAAAAAACTGGCATCTTTAGATTACTTATTTAATTTTTTCTAAATTTTCAAAATCCAAAACTTTTCTAAGGGATGACCAGCTTGTCAACCATAAAAGGTAAATTAATGAGTTCCGTTGGTTTATGGGTTTACCTATATCAGAGGTGTCATTTGTTTGGCAGTAAAATAAAAACATCAAAATTCAAATAATCATTTATTATCCAAGGATTTTGGATAATGGAGGAAAGCTTGAAAACCTGCTGTTTCTATCTTTAAATTAGATTTCAGGCTGTGAATTCTTTCAAACCTAACAGTCTAATATTGATTTGTTTATGGTTTAATTAATAAGTTTTGGCTTATAGTAAATATAATTACTATTAGACATCAATATATAGTCATCTCCCTGCTTCTAACAAAGTTAAGCCTCTGCAACATGAAATATCAAAGTCTTTTCTTAAATTGAGCTCCAGAGTTTGGTCTTCAATTACATGAAATCAGAATCAGGGCCTCAAGATTTTTTTGTGTTCCCATTAAACTGAAGGATAATACTGAGATGGGAGCAGAGTCAGAGCACAAGGCATCTTTCCCTCTGCTTGGGAACTTCCTTTCTCCATTTCGGTGCGCCTGACGTCCTCAAAATAATGGCCTTGTAACTACTGTGCAAAGGTGCAGTCCTTTCACAGCAGAACCATAGTGGGGGAAGTTCATAGATCAAAGTCCTTGATTGCATGTACTATTCATCAAGGATGAATACTGCAAATACCCTGGAGGGCAGAGGAAAATGGAAAGTTTGTGTGTATTTTAAACAGCCCAAAAGGTGAGCAATAATATCTAACAGAGGTTAGCTGTTCTGTACCTGAACTTAACTGTAATTAGCTGGAAATTTTTCACTGTCTTGATCAGTATCATCACTGGGCCCCGTAGTTTCTAAATAAATGTGCTGTAAAATACTTTCTAATCTCTTCCCTGTTAGTAGGATGATACAAATATCCAATCTGAACATTTCACCTGAGTCATTTTGTTCAGCCCTGCTACTGCACTAAAAATAAGGGATTATTCATCTATGTCATCACTCTAAAACTTGATTTGCTATAGGTCAAAAACAGTGTTTAAAGGTGGAAGACTATTATGTCATACAAATACACTTGACATTTTTAGACTCACACACCAATGGAAACAAGGTATTCTGGATTCTTTTAAGAGTTTTATGTATTTAAGCTTGAAATAATCAGATTTTTTTTTTTTTTGATAATTGAAGTGTTCATGTGTAAAGAAGATTCTCAGAATTTAAAAGAAAAAAAAAAAGTACATGTAAATGTGCCCACTGAAAGAATCATTCCCCATATTACGTGTTCTTTTAATTGAAGAACAGCAGATACTAAAGTAAAAGTCCCTCTGTCAGTGACTCCTAGTAAAATGGCTGCTCTGGACATAAACCTGATGCCCTAATCTAGCTTCCATTAGTGAGATCATTACCAGATTTTGTAAACAGTAGCTGTAAGCCTGTTTATGGGGTTCGTTACTGTCTTGTATTGCTAGAAAAAAGAAACAAAAAACCCCCGCCAAAATCAACACAAAACAAAAACAACAACAACAAAGATTTTATTTTTGTGTTCCACCAGTGAACAACGTTTTTTTTTCAGTCTATGAAACTTCTGTTCAAAAGAAAATGCGAGTATTGCAAAAGCTTTCGTTAAGTTAGGCAATAACTCCCTTTTTACATTGTTTCTTTTACTTAAAGCCAGGACCAAAATGCTTGCAGTCTCTACAATTGCTTTCAACATTTCACACGGAGTGAAATGGGGTGAGAACATAAACAACCATATCTAAATTAGTATCGTGAACTTACTGGTTTGTATATTTTGCAAATTTGTTTGACTTTGTTGCTTTGAACTAGAATGACATGATTTATACTGAAGAAACCCCTCAAAAATATTCTTTGTGAAGCGATTCCAATATAGGAAAAAATACCCCCTCCCTCTCACTCTTGTCTTAGATACGTTACAGTAATCTGTACCCTTTCTTTTCCAGCTGATTTATAAGCTTGAGGGGACTATATTTATGAAAAGCTAAAAGAAACATCCCTACATCTCCCATAGATCACAAAGTTCACATTGAATGTATATTAAATGATTAATTTCTTGCACTAGAAAATATCACAGCTTCCTTATCATCCTGTCCCACCTTCTCCATTCACATTTCTTCTCCCACTGAGATATCTCTACAAGGTTAAAGAGACAATGTCAAAAAGAACTAATCCGTAGCCAATCCTCTACTAAATAGTTACAGAACAATCAGTCTTATCCCCAGTTAATTCTGAAACATGGGCAGGTGGTTAGTCCTGTAAAGGCCCTGATCTGCAGCTAGTGCAAATCAGTGTCACTTCACATGAATACAATTAGGCCAACTTCACACCATCTAAGAATATGCTTTAGGATTTAGTTTAGCTAATGTCAGAGCCAACAAAAAGCAATCCCTGATTCTTAAACCTGAGGTCAACTTAGGCAAGCAGTAAGTTATTTCTAGCTTTTGTTTGTTTATAATTCAGGGTGTTGTTTTATCTTTTTTTTTTAAGAAAGGAAAGATAAGTATATTAAGGTGTATCTTAGAAAACTTAAAACATTTTATGTGGCTGTGTAGACAACTGATGCTATCTTCAAAGGCAATAAAAACAAAATGTACTCTGTAAATTGTATTTTATCCTCATAGTTTAATGTTTTTAGTATTTTTTTAATAGCTGCAGGGATTCATAATGCAGGTATATGAAAATTAGAATTTCTCCGCATTTTGCAAACTTTTTATTATGCATGCTATAGGCAAGCTAGAAAAGATAGGTATTCTAGTGATTAGGAAGGGATACATTATTGCTGCATTATAATGCACAAACAGGTTTTATGTTCTTCTGCATAATATTAGAAGCTCAAATTTATTGAGTCACAGCATCTTATCATCACTCAGCTTTTAAATTAAGGCAGCAATCATTGATTTATATCAGGCATAAAGAAGTTCCCTTGTCACATTACTTACTGATACATGGGGTATAATTCTGATAAGTATGAGAGTATGCAGTAGGGTCATTAAGAATTATTTGCATGCATGTAAAAAAAAAAGGCAAAATATATACATTTTTACTGTCAACCTGTTCAAAGTGATATCCTCTTATTATCTACTACTATCTGCTAAAATACCCATAAACATTCAACAAATCTGCTTGAACATTTTTTCATGTTATAAGGTTTAAAAATAAAATGTAAATGCAATATGCCTAAAAGTTAGAAATATATCTATGATAAAGGGATGCAATCATATCTTGCATTGTTAAATATCACAGGGTAAAGGAGGTTATGTTAGAGACTACTTTGATAGGCAAAAATTCATTCAGTTGTTTAGCTAGTAATAACTAGACATATTACTCTATTTTCTAAGATTAGTGAACAAAAGCCCAGGTAGTAAGTTAAATGAATGGGTGAAAGTGTGTGATTAATTAATTTTCATCTTTTTGAGACTGCAGATTGCACATATGGGCAGTCTTCTGGGCTTCTTTTGCTCCCAGGAAGAAAACTTGCAGATCATGCTTACTGATCATACATTCTTGCTTATATATCATATTTCCTGGGATCCTCACACTCCTGAAGAGCAGTGAACATTTTCAGTGGTCCTGTAGAAAATGCACCATAGTCTTGTTCAATGTTTATAAGCCACCTTCAACACTTGCCCAAACTAACAACCAAAGCAAAATAATTGTTCAGTGAAAGCTGTTCAGCTTTCATGTACATTTCTTAAGGAGCTTTAATCAAGATTTCTCAAAATGAAATTAATTGCTAGCCATTTCAATTCCAGAATTTTATTAAACTAAATGCTCACTTCTGTAAATTCTTATTGATTAGGGCACCTGAATTTAAAAACTGATCATTATTGTATTTTTCTGTGTTCATTGGGTAAATCATGGCAAAAGCACAGATAGAAAATTATGATAAATCAGATATCAATGACAATATAGAAAACATTCTATACTGTGATACCTTAGGATACACTTAGGCAGTCAATTTTATAAATTATAGCCCAGCGACGTTAAGATATTACCACATCATAAATAATATCTCCTAGAAAAACAGAGTCCACTAAACGCATATACTCCAGGTTTTAAATAAAACAAAACAGAGGCATATGGTATATTATTTTGATATTGCATTTGTAAACCTTTGATTTGAGGCTTACTGCTCTTGTCCCAAATAACCCAGCTACCATATAGCTGTAAATGTCATATAAAATGGACTCAAGTTAACTTCCAAGAGTTGCTAAAATAGTCTCTCTGGTTGATAAAAATATATGGTTTGAGGATTGTTTTCTCTTGATGATTTGATTTGACATTGTGATAGGTGCTTGCTATTATTTCTTACTTCAGTTGTCCACAATTTTCCGAAACGAATTACCATCTCTATCATTTAATGCATTGCAGTTCCATAAGTACGAATGTGAATAATTTAATGAATATTCTGACACTTGCTGGATCTTAATGGTGAAAAGGAATAGAACAGAGTATTAACAAAATCAAAAAAAAATTCAAATGTTTAAAAAGAAATTGCTTGACAGTTACATTACTAAGCTCTTCTAAGTTATATTTTGATCTTGTAAAGCATTGTTCATGTTATAACTTCATTAAATAATACCCATGCAAGTGTTATTTAGATTGAAAACCAGCTCGATTCCCTTAAATAATACAGTAGAATAGAAGAATAGAAAAAGCAAAAAATATCAGAAATAATCTGTAACAATTTTATTTGCAGTTTTACTTCTTTTCAAAGCCAGTCCAGTTAGTTTATCCTACATAGAACGATATTTAAACTAACTCAGGTGCCTTTGCATGGAAGATTATGTGATATGATTATGTGAGCTTTTCAGCTTTCCAGCAGACTGGCAATAACAAAGAACAGCAACACAGGTAGTATCTTAAAATGGCATATCTATTTCTGTAATCAATATCTGATCATTGCTTCATTTCAAAAGAGCCCTCTTAGGATTTCTTAGAGATGAGGATTGAAGGAGAGAGAGGCACTATTATACTGAAGCATAGAGACAGAGGCACTGTATTGTGTCTCAGATTCTGGGTATTTCAAGTAAAATTGTCTTTTATACTTTTTTGCCAGAAGCCAAATCGCCATGGTGTATGGTCTTGTTATAAGAATATGAGAAATCTTTTATAGAGCATCTTTGTAAAATTGAGACATTTGTACGCCACAATTGCTGATCCAGAGTCCAGCTGAATTTTGCTATCTTTCCTCCTATAATCTGGAAAAATTTCAAAGGAGCTGATGATAAATTATAAAACTCTAAGGCTGAGTCTAAATCAGAGTTGCTGTGTTGATGTTACCTGACATTAAGATGAACATATGCAACAAGATGCTGAGAATAAAAACTTTTTTCATTACAAGATTAATGTCTCTGTTTGTTAATAATTCCGGAATCTGACTGCCTTAGCTAATATAGAGTGTCTGGATAACTTATTATGCAGAGTATGGATTTTACTATTTGGCCTGATTTTGCTTTTACTCCACCGCATTTATTTGGAGACACTGGTGGAAATCAAACCCTTATCTTTATAGGTGTGTTCCAATGCGTCTTTAATAATTGTGTTCAGTATTTTCAAATAAAGCACTTACAAGGTTACAGCAACAGATCTGATTTTACCTAACACATTTCTGCTATTCAGAGAGAAATTATGGGATAGATCATTATTAAAATTTATTTAAATAAAGCAACTTATTCCACTGTTCAGTGCACCTTTTTAGACTCGTATCTTATCTACATTTACCTGGAATCTTTTTCAAACCAGTTTTAAGTCTGCACTGGCAACTTCAGCTAGAGGACTTCCAAGTGAGGAAAAACCCAAAATGCAGCAAGTGCATAGATGCTTTAAATTCTGATACAGTTCAAACATATCTATGTCTGTACTTCCTGTCTCAAAATGTTTTTATCTGCACTAAGCTTGTTTTCTGCCAATGTTAAAGAAATTAATAGGACTCAGAGAATTACGTGAAATTCATGCCTTAAATCCCAATTTCATTTCCTAAATTACACAGAATACTATCCTACTATTTCAAGAAATATCAAATTATGTTATATGGAGCAGAGGTGATAGCAGAATTATTTTACTCCATTTTCAACACAGGTTATACAAACAAAAGTGGAATAAATATTCTTCTTAAACTGAATTCTTTACTGATTAGCATGGGCAGTTAGGAAAATCTGTAGGCAGTATGGCTCACAGAAAATCATTGCTGAGATTACTCTAGTTTTTATTTATTTTTGCATAAGTTAAATATCATTTACTCTATGGTATATTTATATGCAATAACAGGTATCCAAGTTGTATGATGGCTTACTTAATAAGCCATTTGTAGTTACTTTTTACATGGTGTATTCATCTGTCCAGGTGAATTGTTCATTCAACATTTGTATTGGATAAAATATAGTTTGGCAGCAGACAACCATACCATCAGTTATGTAACAGCCTTGGTAACAGTGTAATGATAGCTAAAATTCTAACACTTTGAAGAATCATCACAGTTTTGTGTTTTGCACAAAAAAATGCAAGTGAATATAACAGATTTTTATGTTTCTACAATTATATTTACAGGTGTAGGTGTATCACTGTATCACTGTAAGTGATACAGTGTGTACAGAAGAAGAATCAAGAAATAATTTCAGCAAGCACCTCTCCTATGAAAAGAGGCTGCAAGTTGGGGTTGTTCAGCCTGAGAAAGATCAGGGGAGACCTTATAACAGTCTTCCAGTACCTAAAGGGGGCCTACAGAAAATCCGGAGAGGGAGTTTTTACAAGGGCATATAGTGATAGCAAAAGGGGGAATGGCTTTAAACTGAAAGAGAGGAGATTTAGATTAGATCTTCGGAAGAAGCTCTTTACTGTGAAGGTGGTGAGACGCTGTAACTGATTGTCCAAAGAAGTTGTGGCTGCCCCATCCCTGGCAGTGCTCAAGGCCAGGTTGGACAGGGCTTGGAGCAACCTGATCTACTGGAAGGTATCCCTGCTCACAACAGCAGGGCTGGAACTAGATGATGTTTAAGGTCTCTTCCAATGCAAACCATTCTATGATTCTATAATGATTCTATGATTTTAACTATCTTCAGTATGTTAAAAGTAATTTTAAGAGGAGTTTTGGGTCAGTATCAACATAAGATTTAGTATGGTCCTTTCTAACCCTAACTATTCTATGATTCGATCAGGTTGGACAGAGCCTTGGGTGACATGGTTTAGTGTGAGGTGTCCCTGCCCATGGCAGGTGGGTTGGAACTAGATGATCTTGAGGTCCTTTCCAACCCCAATTATTCTATGATTCTGATTCCTGATCTTCTGTTTGTTTCCTGTGTCAGCAGCCTCTCAAAAAATACACTCGCTAAGAATTTACATGTTGGAGTGTCTCAGCATATTCCTTTTTGCCAAATTCACTCTTTATTTTTCAGCATGCAGACAAGTCTTCTTTTTTTTTTTTTTTTTTGGAGGGGTGTGAGGGTTGTATGTTTTTAACTTTATGTTTAACTTTATGTTTTAATTGTATCTCCCCTTTCAGTTTAAACTCTTTGTAGCTGGATATGTAGTAATTTACCAAGCAAATTTCCCTTCAGCTTAACTGTTAAAATTAAAAGGTGTGTCTTGTGGGCAAAGTAAGGGCTTTGTCTTTGCTCAGATGAGCAACTGTTTGCAGAATGTTTCTTTGAGAATGAACCCTAGAGAATGAGACCAAGAGGTTGCAAGGTGCTTGGATGCATCAACATGGCAAAGCAGGAGAGGAATAAGCAACTCCTTACCAATAGAGAGGTGGAAGAGCCTGGAGCCAGTTTTCAGGTCCATTTATTGAGTGAGAAAGATGAAGACTGTCTGGTAGGTGCTTTGGGACAGGAGGTGGGATAGAGCCAGGGTTGGGACAGCTGATGACCAAGTGAAATCTGCTTCTCTCTCAAAGCCTTTGGGTTTTGTGGAGTCTCTGAAAAAAGCCATGAAGTCAGTGTGTGCAGGTGGAACCCATCCCTGCTAGGAACTGTTGACCTTTTACAGTAAAACTAAGTCTTAATACTAGTTTAGTACAACAATCCTAGTATTGGGGTTTGTGCATTTTAAATTCCAGCCACCAAAGTGTTGTCAGGATAGAAAGGAATTACTCTCTCTACCTTATTTTGACTATGATATGATACCTCACAGGTGATAAATAACATCTGATTTACATTCTGTCAGAGAAGCTCATATATATGCTTCTTTGTTTGTTTCTTTTATTTTCTCCCCAGACTAGCCAGAAAAGCCCTACTGCTCAGCAGTGTAGAACACTGCACTGACTGAAAGGGGAATTCCGGGTATAACTGAAAAATAAAACCAACCACCCCACCCCAAAAAGATGCAGAGCCTGTAGTGTAAGAGAAAAAAAGGTGATGCTGTCTCTT
This sequence comes from Coracopsis vasa, assembly GCA_026283785.1. Taxonomy (NCBI): domain Eukaryota; kingdom Metazoa; phylum Chordata; class Aves; order Psittaciformes; family Psittacidae; genus Coracopsis; species Coracopsis vasa. Next base: position 2,289 of record JANHGB010064929.1, on the reverse strand, counting down.
TCTCCCCTTCACATCTGCTTTCATGCTTCTTTTTACTCAAGATTTTAAATTATCAGTATCAGAAACAGTACGTCCCATTCTTGTTGCATTAATACTGTAAGGTGGGTTTGCATGGATCTTACATTTGCTTCAGATAAGACACAGGCCTCTGCATGATGGGCGAATTATCAGTTAAAACCGAATGGCTGCTTGGCAGTTCTCTTAATCAGGTTCTAGGTGGCACCTGGCTTTGTGACCAGCCCCCAGTCTGATGGCTGGAAAGTCTCTTTGCTGCACTACCAAACCGCTAAGTAAGTGTAGAGGACTCTGAAGCTGTAAATATAAAGAGTGAGTACTTGGACTGGCAGGTAAAGGTTAAAGAACTTTAGAGGAGTTGAAAGAAACAAGGCAAAGGCCCAATGAATCCCATGGGTGTGGTGATGGAGAAGATTAATTCCCTTGACTGTTAACTTTCATTTGTGCAGAGACTGGTTGGGAGAATTCAGTTCAATTTAAAAGCATGTTAGATTTTCTACAAGGTACTCGTGTGAAGGTTAACTTGATGCAGATGAAATTGCAGCTACAAATCTGTTAGCACTTGAGAAACCCACAGCTCGCTGCCTGCCCTCCACAGATAACTCTGATGAGACCAGAAAAAAGCAGCTACAGGGCTTTCTGTTTAAAATCTTTGCTTTTGTTGTCAGTTCTGCTTCAAACTTGGACATGAGAGGTCTACTTGGCTTAGCTGGGAGCTTGCTTGTCACCATGGGTATGTTTTTTTCAAGTGGTGGTTGACCACATGCTCTGTTTGCATCATTTGGAGCAGAAACTTGGGAGCTGAGGCTCTTCATCAAGAGTTTCACCCATGTTAACTTTGCCATTCATTTGACTCCTGCTGAGGAGGATGCATATGTTCTGTCTTTACTGGTCCCTGTTGGATAGGGGGGAGACAAATCTCTTGCTCTGCCTTTTCCTGTAACGTTCTCAGCAGGCGGTCTGCCTGAACTCCATGTGTGAGCACAAGCTGTGGCACGGACATCAGGGAATTCCCTCAAGGTCACCAAAGTTTTGTCTAAACATGGTATGCTGCAGTGTTTCTAACAGGAAACACCAGCTTACCAAAGCAGGAAGGGTGTTTGCAGGTTTCTGGAGGTATTCAGTGGTGGTAGGAATTGTGGTAGGTGGGTGAGCATTCCTTCCCCATCAGGTAGACCCAGTTTGGAAGATGGAATTTTTCCTTTCTGTCAGGCCATGCTTACAAGGAGAGCAGCTCTGTGCTCCTTGAGCAGTATCTTCTGGTGTCTTCTTGTGCCCTGTCTCTCAAGGCTGCTGAGAAAAATTTGGAGGAAACAGCCCCAGATGAATTGGAAGAGGGCTGAAAGTGTGGAATTGTGATATTTTCCCAACCAGTGATGTTCTCAGTCCCTCCCACATCTCCAGGGTAAAGTTCATTTGCCATAAGGTTGGTTTTCCTATCATGAAAAGAATACTCTGAACAACATTGGCTTTCATTTCAAAGCAAAGGGAAAATGCGAGTTCAGATCAATCAGTAAGTCAGTGAAGGTGTTTCATGTCAAAAGACAAGTTCTTTTCAGGCTGTAAACATCGTTACACTATTTACAGTATAATACTGTTGTTTATACTTGAACTTTTTGCCTATAAGAACAAATTTACTTTCAGGATGATTAAATGCTTTTAATTTTTTTTTAACATTCTCTTTACCTGTTTGTGCGGTGATAATGATTTCTTATGGAATGAATTATTCAGGTTAGGTGATTCTCCTGTGCCAGCTGGATAAAAAACCTTGCAGTAAATTGGTATGGTATTAAATCAGATTGCTGCTGTTGTGCTGTGACTCTTCTCTAAGGTGCTTGTAACTTCCGTGTTTCCATAGGCTTGGAAAAATACTCTCGTGAAAAACTGCACATAGGGTGTAATGAAGGCTAAAATCGTTTATACTAATCACATCGATTGGAAAATGATCTTTACTCAGCAACTCTTTCACTAGGAGATTAAGACAGCGAGTGAGCATGTTGATGTTACGGACTGGGTTTTCTTCCCAGCAACTTCTCGTGGGCTCTTGCTTTGTGTTCTGCCTCAAACCAACGGGTGCATCTTCTCTTCCCCTGTGTGAGCGCTTTCCTTCTCAGTGATGTGGCTTATGTAAAAATATATCTGTATGTCTAAGCTGTAATTTGTTGTTGTCTATCCAGTAAAAGTCCGAGTTTGTTGGGGGTTTAGTACTTAGCAATCAGGAGTCCTTGTTAAGAGAGGTTATGGGAAAAGGAACACCTTTGTCAGGGACAGGAT
>JANHGB010064928.1:0-24552 GCA_026283785.1 Coracopsis vasa | reverse complement strand
ATGGGGAGGAGAATCGAAAGAATGTAACTCCCACGGGCTGAGATAAGAACAGTCCAGTAACTAAGGTATAACACAAACCCACTACTGCTAACACCAATAATAATAATGATACGGGAAATAACAAGGGGAGAGAATACAATTGCTCACCACCCTCCAACCTAGTCCGACCCAACCAGCGATCTGGGCCTTCCCTTCTGACTTCAGGTCAGAGTAAACATTACTTAGCAACAACTAAAAACATCGGCGTTATCAGCATTTTTCCCAGGCTGAAAGTCAAAAACACAGCACTGCATCAGCTACTAAGAAGGAGAAAAATGACTGCTGCAGCTGAACCCAGGACAATATGGATTTTAGTGGTGAAGTCATCACAGAAAACTAACAGAGCACTAAAGTGCTCAGGTGACATCAGTCTGAATAAACAGTTACAAGCTAAGTAGTAACTCCATCTATAAGAGACTGCAGAGGAATTTTGGTCATTACCTCCTTAGGCTGCAGGATTGAACTGATCCATGCTTTTGTCTGAGATCACATATCACATATCACATCTCATATTTGTTAACTGAATAAGCACACAGCAAAATGCGTATAAAGACTGTGTGGCTAACTCAAGAGTGAAGAGACACTTGTGATTTCAGATTGCTTCAGAAAATTCAGGCCCCACATAAGGGAGTATGACAAACTTAGTAGAGTCTAGAACTATGAAATACAAGATGGAACATCATCACACACAGATGTGTGATGAGTAATTTCTACGCAGGCATGCAGTGTCTCATATGGAAGGCAGTGGTTCTAACAGCAAGATATGAAATCCATTAAAAAGATATGAAATCCATTAAAAATATATGAAAGGGAGGCAAAACAGAGCTCCATGGGCATTTAAAACTGATCTGAGGATGGAAATGGCAATGAGGATTAAAACTGCAGGTAGAAAGAAGAGCTAGCCTTTTATGAGTTCACAGTGTTCTCTGTGCTCCTGCTTGCAATTATACTGCAGGGTGGCAATCAGTCATCAAGAACATCCAAAAAGAGTAATAACTAGTGTAATGGAAGTTATTCCATTCATACTGTGTGATGAGCCTTTTTCATGATCCAGAATTAATTTATTCTACATCAAAAGTATTCAAATTATACCACACCAGTGTTTAAGCACTGTGAGACTCATAAACCTTTAGAATGACAATTCAACTGCAGTTAAATGAAAGTCAGAGGAAGCTTAAGCTCATTTTAAACATAAGATACACTAACATTTATTTCGAACACTGGGTTGAATATATTGAAAGGTAATCTTCAACAAACTGAAGTCTATGGAAAGGCCATATATTTCATCTTTCTTTATTATGAAAGGCTAATCTAACTTATCAGACTGCTTCCCGAAAACCACTGCTTACTTCTTCTTGCTGCTTCTCATTAACTCTTACCTTCCAGACTCAAATGTGAACCATGTTGAGTCACGTCCATATCTCCTCAAGGAGCTCAGAGGCCACATGACCAACTTGACCTTGGCATTGTGGATGTCCCAGAGATAGATGTTTTCATGTGTGATCTGCATTGTACATTCCCCATAGATATCTAAATTTGGTGTAGGCATAAGATATACATTGAATCGTTCTGCAAAAAAACAAACAGAGAATAAGACATGGCCAGTTAAAGCAAGATTTTATACTGAGAAAAAAAATATAAATATGTCTTTAGGTACTGGTGGTTCAGAAATCAAGGTCCAGTTTCTAGGTTTGAACAGAGAAGATGATTCACTGATGTCAAAGAAGCCTTGCTAGTGTACATTGGTGGAGTAAGACTGAAACATCTTTCGCAGATGATCCGCATATGTCCTTCTGACATATGTCCCCAGCAACTTAACTGAAGTCCTTTTTCCTCACATTAAGGTCCACAACTCTTTGTAAATCAAAATTCACAACGACTTGAACTCTGACAGACACTCCTCTCTCAAAGAATAGAACTATAGGTATCATGACAAACCATTGCCCCTTAAAAAGCCTGTACTTAAAATTGCAAACCCAGGTTTACTTATCAAAGCTTGTTAATAATTATGTTCTTTGTGTTCAGTTTCTATTTATTTGCCAAGTCATTATCATCTGTCAAATTAATAACATTTTAAATAATCCGTTGCTTTCTTGAAAAATCTGATTCGACATGATATATTATTATGGTCATGACATCAATCGCTATCAGCAGCTCTTTCACTGCGAAGTGCACTCATTGCAGTTAAGAGGCAAAGAGCATTAACAATTTTTTGAAGTGCCTTAATTGCATTTGATTTAACAAGCAATGCAAAAAGTATCCTTAAAAAAGAAAAGGAAAAAAAGAAAACAACACAAGATGATATAAAACACCCTTAACTCATATGGAACGAATTACACCACAGCAATAGCTGCAGAATTTTAAATAATGATGCAATTTTCTTTGAAGAATAATGTTTGTATAGGTTGCTTCTACGAGGAATGAAAACGTCAGTTAAATTTCAGGTTGTAGAGTTGAAAGTGCTAGCCTGTATTTTAACTCTAAAGGCACTGAAATCTTAGGGGCTTAACAGCATAATATGGGAGATTGCAGCTGATTCACAACTTCCTCTCACAATTTTCTTTCAGTTTTGAAGTAGGATAGAAATGCAAAATGTTAATGCTACTGCACTGAAGGGTGTTGACAAAAAAGTTAAGAACAATTTAAAGTACGAGCAACTGCAATGCTCACTCAATAATCAGTACTGGGAAAATGTACTTTAAACGGATACCTGATCAGAAACTTGTCTCTAGCTACTTGATAAATGAATTACAGCTTGGTGTGGTACATTTTTATGCCACCATTTGCATCGAATTTTCTCATAAAAATAAGGGAAGAATATAAAGTAATCAAAAGAGGAATAAAGTGAGAGAAATTTATCATAACAGTCAAAATTTGAAGCAGCTTCCCATTGTCTGACATTCAATATCACAAATACTATGGCTCTATTTTTAAAACATTTTATATATATATATATTTACACACACACTTTTCTGAAAAGTCAGTGAAATATTACAAACAAGTGAGTTAATATAAAATATGTTAGAAATGCGAATATGAGGGAAAGAGAGATGATATAGTAGCAAAAGTTTGGCTGAGGAATTAATGGAAGCAGGGAACTGCTCATGAGCAGTAAGAATCGCTGCCCTGCATAGCTAGAAGTAAACTTGTCATCCCCAATGCTATTCTGTTGCAGGCAATTTAATTTTGTCCTATTAATGACTCCCCAATTTATTCATTCAGTTTCATAGCCATTCAATCTCTTCTCCCAGGCTCTAACTCTCATTAATCACACTAATGACTGTTTGCCCTAAAAGTTTCATTTTATGACTAAAGTCCAAAGTGTGAAACTCCTAATGTTTTGTAAAAGCCATCTGACACAAAGCACAAATAGATTAGGATGTGCTTCTGAGATCACTGCAAAGAATTTCCCCCAACCCTCAGTGGAGTGCATTGGGCACAACTGTAACCAAACGCCTACTAAAGTAAATGCAAGGACTCACACATGGGAGTATGAGTCAATGAATACATTGGGAAGGGAATGGTGGAGAACATGGTAGGTTACACTTTGCAATGATATTATAGATAGATAGATGCCCTTTTTCAATATCTATGTGCCATGATGGTCATGCAAAAATGCCTAGGAGCTATGCAGGTATGCTTTTATCATAAAAAAGAAGTTTATGCTCCAGTTTTGCATTGTCGTGCTGTTACTCATTGTTACTCATCTCCTCTATTTGAAACGAAGATGAGGATGATTGACATATCAGTTGGTTCTCTTTTACATTACATGACATCATACAATATGTCTATGGGGGAACAGTGCTACCATATGAGAACAGAAATCTTTCTCTTTCCCTGTCTTCAGTGACAAGAGTGCCTCAGACAGCAGAGTTTTCTGAAGTAAACATTAAACTGTTGTTTTGAAGGTACAGCATATTTCAACTTGGTTTAGAAATTACCAGGATACTCATGAAATGCTCAACTTCTCTGAAGTGTTTGAGGATATTATTGCATGAAGGGTATTCGGGACATATGCTATCCTCAAACTGTCAGGAGACATTTGCTGACTTTGGAAGGTCAGTGTCTAAGGCGAAGTGTCACGGATTAAAGAAAGTATGTCTGATTAAACTGAACATCAGCTGCAGGGAAAAACGTAGTACAGTTGGAACTTACTCAAATTAGGAAGAAAAGCAAGTGTATAAATGTATGCGTTGCGAGAAGATTGAAGATGGATATATTTGTTATTGAAATAAAAACTAATACTTTTGAGTAGTGGGAAATTTAGGACATGGAAAGGTGCTGATACTATTATTGATTTTAGGAATGCAAGGTCCAATTTTTCCATTTCAGAAAATATTTAAAGGAGGTATCTAGATAACTGTAATACAATCACTAAATTTTTAGTGGCAGGTTTTGCCCTTAAACTTATCCAGGCAAGAACAAACGTTCATAGGCTAGATTTGGAAATCCCTGCTGAATTCTTTCATCAGATCTTCTGAATCACACTGAACAGGATATTTTGCTTTTCTGTGGATCAGACACTATGTGCATATAAGCATGATGAGATAATAACAGTTCACCTTACCAACCCTAACTATCCTATGATTCTATGATTCACTGGGTAGTAAGATTAAGTAAATATATAGAATTTAATGAGGGACCCAGAAAATAGGGAGATTGAAGATACCAAACAAGGAGATGCTATCCTGTTGGACAAGACAAGGCTGAGACTGAGCAGGTGCAGTTCCCCAGCATCCAGCATCACTATCCTCCTCCCTCCTCTAAAATCCGTGAGAGCAAAGTTCAGGGAGTGGGGGACTCAGGATGAGAAAAAAAAACAACCCACTGATATATTGCTACACTTATTATTCCACTCTTTTCAATGTAATGCTCTTTCCCATCTCCTTGAATAAGCAGAGCAATACTTCATCATACACTTTCTGCATATAAAGGTGTTTAGCATTTAGGCTTTGGCAAGAATATGACCTTTAATAACGTTTTCCAGAGCACAGGAGCACAAGAGTCTTCGTTAAAACAAGCATATTGACTGAAACAGAGACTTGGCAGCAACTCTGAAAAAACCCTCAGCCTTTCAGCTCCAAGTCCAGCTGTACCAGGGAATTAAAAAATGACTGTGAGGCCCAATGATAATGGTTCTACCATTTTATCACTGGATTCCTTTGCCTAAGTCATCCCACTTAGAAAACTGACCAGATGACATTGAAATCTTGCAGTCAAGATGCCTTGTTTCATTTGAGCTTTAATGGGAGGAAAAAGCACTTATAGAAGGAGGCAGGCAGGTTGGTGGGGTCTGTATGACAAGAGGGTTTAAAAGCAAACATTCAGTTTCTATCTGCGAAAAAAACTTCCATCTTTGAGACTTCTGCTGCTGCCCATCTGTGGCTAACTTTCACGTGGAAAGAGAGCTTTAAGTCTTAAAGCCAGGGCGTTTTGTGTTCGTTCATATGTCGGGTCTATGAGGATGATTTTGTTCTGCTTTACACAGTGAAGAACCAGGACTCCTGAATTAATTTTATTCCTTTGCTTGCAATTTTTCTGCTTTGCTTTCATTAAAAATGGAAACATTTACTAATATCTCAATGAAAATATACAGCATACCATAAATAAATTACTTTAAATTGTTTCACTGATAAATAGTAAGGTAGAGAAGAATATGAACTTTCACTGGATTAACCAGCCATTAAAACTGTAAACACCTTTCTTCTCTGAATAAAGCTGGCTATGTTTGGTTTATGAAAAAGACACCAAACCCAAAACCACAAAAAAAACCCAAACCCAAAACCAACAAAAAACCCAGCCAAACCCCAAAATATAATTATGCATTAAGGATAACAGAAGATGAATAAACAACAAGCAAAATGCATTTATGTAATAAATCACTAACAGAGATTATCTAAAGTCTAGAAAATATCCCAAAACAAGTCATCTTTGTGAAAGTAATTACGAAGTCTGTATGCTTTGGCTGTAGCCTGCAATCTCCATATGTAGCATAAAGAAATAACTCATAATCCTCTTCTGAGAATTCAAGGATGTTACTCACTATGAAAAGCTACATTTTTGCTAACAGAAATTAATGGTGGTCTTTCAATTAAAACCCAGAAAGCAAGACTGCTGCACTGTGTAACATTAAAAAAAAAAAAAAAAGAGAGTAAAACAAATGTTATGAAAAAGAGGAAAAACTTTACGAAGGAGGTAATTTTATGAGATAATAATTTAAATATTAGGCAGGGAGTAAAAGTAAGAAATCAATTATCTTACAAACTTTACCAGAATTCTAAAATAAAATTTAGTTTCATAATTCCTTAAAAAAAATAAAACAAATAGGCCAAAGCACCAGTAACACGTAATAAAAAAGCATCATATTGACATCACAGGCATGACACCTGCAATAACGGAGCTACAGCACCAAAGATGGATCAGGCCTCTTCTTCAGTTTAAAAAGTTGCCTTACATTTGCCTATTTTCTTCAGTGTTTATATCAGGTTTACAAGAAAAGTTTAATGGAATATGATTTAGTGCAAGTATTAAGCTATTATAGTGTTATCATTTAGCATTCAAAAGAGCTAGGAACAGAGTTCAATAAAGGGAAGCACCTGTTCTTAAAGAGTGAACTTATTTGCACTGTGCACACATAATGCTTTTTTAACCAATACTGTCTTAAGTATTCTGGTTTCTTTTCTCAGTAAACATAGTCTGTCATTGTCTACTGTCTATTTGAATGACTTTTTTCGAATTACCTCCTTTTATAAAGAAAGAAAATAGTGACATGTTGGAAATAGTGATATTTAAAAACCAATCAATCAACCAACCAAACATGAGCATGAACAACTTCTAGATATGATAAAAGGCAGGCAGGTAAATATATTTAAAAAAAATAGATTTGTTTTTGTTGTTATATTTTGAAGTGTATTACAAATGCTTCTAATGCATTAAGAGCTGGAAAGGAAGTTTCCAATTCTCCCAAATGAAGACAGCACTCTACATTTAAGATTTCTTTCCCTAGCAGCAGCTTAAGAAACCTAAGGGATACGAAATGTGTGTGTCAGTATCACAGGATATTGCTTAGAAAACTACTTGTCAACAGTGTTATCAGATCCAGTGTTACTGAGTCCAGATTTTCTTTTCTGAAGTTATAACTGTGGATTATTATTTGTTTTACCATTGTATATACAGCTCCACTGCCATTATACTAAATTAGTTACCTGAATAGGATCATTTAGCCTTTACTGATTTTAATACTATATTTTTATTCTTTATCAAATAATCTAAACGGGCATTCATAAACAGTAAGAGTTTCTGGTGTGAAAATAAATTTAAACAGAAACAAACAGGATTGCTGCTATAGTGCTGAGGAACACAAACAAGTCACTTGGATTTGCAGGAGAGAGAAGGTAAAAGGGTTGGAGAGTAACAGAAGCTCCATTCCAAATCTCACTTTTATTGGAATCTGCGTATCATTTCAAACTAAGCAGCCATTGGTTGTGAGCCTTAAATGTAAAAAGAAAACCACCTAAGGGTCATTTTCTACGGGAGAGTTTACACAGCAAGACTTGCAGCAATACTTCTTGAAAGCAATAACAGAGATGAAATCCAGTGAGAAGCTTTCTGTTACTGATGTGCTTTGCACAAGAATTGCGTAGATGTCTTCTCTATTCTTCCTGCAAGACACAATAGCTAGAGGTCTCTGCTATAACCAGTGCAGATCTATAGTTTGGTTCTTTTAGCTATCACCACTGCAGAATTGCTTGGTGCTGGAGGGTCACGCAACAGTACAACTACAATAAAATAGATCTCGCTAGCACTTACTGAACAACTTAGAATTCTAAAAAAACCCCTATCTCCTTCAGATTGCTGCATTGCCATATGTTTTTAATCTCATATGACAGAAATGCCTTATGAATGTATGGCCTTTTAGCCACAACATTTGCACACCAAAAAGCAATTTTGCCAGCCTTTGGAACAGTTTTGAAAACCATGTTATTGCATTTGTGTCAGAAAGAATCAGGTGTCTTCCCTTCTGAAATCAAAAGCTCATCTCAGTACCACAAGATGAACAGGCTCAGATATAACAAAAAGAGGTATTAGACAAATCCAATAAAACAAATTTATCTTCCTTGCCAAGTATTTTCTGAAATGTGAATCCTTGGGTATAAAAAAATATAAGTAGCAATTTTTACGGTCCTAGTAATATATAATAATAATCATGAAAATCACTACAAATGTTGCAAACTGAAGGTACTGGTTACAGTGGTCACATACAGCTGCTAAAATACAAATCAATACAACAGAAACCATACTGTTTTTTCCTGAGATAGCAAGTTTACCTGATCCCTTCAATGACTACCCTTACAAATACATAACATACATCATGAAAATGTCCTTAAGTACAGGAATAGGCGAATAGTTAGACAGATGAAGAACATAACATAGTAAAAATATTATTGCCCATAGGCTAGTTCTTTTATGATCAAGGAAGTATATAAAATTTTAAACATTTGAGAAAATCTTTAGGGCAAAATAATGATTAAAAAAAAGACAGTGGAATTAAAAGAGGTGGGATTAATGGTTAATACACCTGTTCTTTTGGGATTGATGTTATTAACACCCTGTCATATTACAGAGATATCAACAGTATAACACCATTATTCAATTGCTTTTAGTTCTTAAAATGTAAAAAAATAATATTTCTAAAACTGAAAAACCACTAGCACTGTAGTCTTTATAACAATGCAATCTGTGGTCTTGCTCAGATTGTAAGAGACATTTTTTGTTCAGTGACCTGAAAGAAAGCCTTTGTATGGTTCAGGCAACAGAACGTGCATGAAACTAGATGCTGAGGCTTTATGATTCTATCACAGCTTATACAAACAGTATTCCCACATCCCTGTTTCAAGTAAATATTAATACACTGACTAACTCAAGACGAAATCTATGAAGTTGATATACTTGAAAAATGTTTTGAAATAATGAGTACTATAAGTACTATACCAGTGTACAGTTTTTACTTAACAAACACACACACACACTCACAAAAAGACCCTGAGAGTGACACGTCTGCCATTTTCACAAAGAGCAAAGTTTAGACATTTCATACATACAGTCACTTTTCATGAATTTCAAATCGGAAAATTAACTTTGACCTTTCAGTTTCAGGTCAGCAAAAAGTCAGTGAAAGCTCAGTACACTTTTGAAAGGTTTTTAGGTATCCTTGGAACTACAATTTTCCAGTTTTCCCTTTAAAAGCTACAATATGAGGAAAAAGTACACGAATATTTTTTTTTAATCATAACTCACAAATTGATTCCACCCTCCAATTAGCCACTTTTTCCATAATACTGTCATGTGGGGAATGACACTGCCAAGCTTGCAGAATAAGATAACTAATACAAACTGAAGTCACGGCTCCACTCAACTATTTTACTGAAGGAATCTGCTAAAGAAATTTAACTGCAGGTTCTTACAGCACAGCAAAATGAACAAAATGCTAGATTTCATATGAATAGTCTCTGTATTCTTCCACCCTTCCAAGTTGATTAAAAAAATTCCCTACACAGAACTTGCTTTGCTTCAAACAACTTAGAATTTTACAAATGCTTATTAAAATGCAGAACTGTGCATGAAAATTATTGGAGAAGAAAGTGCATAGGTACCAGAATTACTTGTCTGAGATACTGTAACTAATGACTTAACAGAGGATGCTCATCAAATATTTGAATTATACGTATTCAGCTACTTGGTTTAAAAGAGTATGTCTAATAATACCCTTCATGCATTCTTATTCATCTGATTTGTACAACAAATACATGCTTTGCTTCTTTGTTTCTTTTCATTTATTTACTTAGAACAATAAAGATGCTAATTATGTTCATATACACTGGTTGATAGCATCGCAATTAATTTCTAGTCTAAGGCAATTGAATCAAGACTAGTTCACACAACAGAACTAATCTATGTCTTCTGGAGGTCACATGTGTGCGACTGGTTCTCTTTCCAGAACAAGATGAAATGTAATGTTTGCCATCTATGTCTGAAAGCTGCTGGACAGTATATTAATTCACTGCAGAAAGCTTGAGGAATTTCAAGCTATTTTTCTGCTCACATCACAGCCTTTTGACAATTTGTTCCCTTTTTTGCATTTGTGAAGGAGTTCCACCTGCTCACATATTTCTCTCTTCAACAGCATGCATATAAATTTTATACCTATAGCCTATGAGCATATAGCTGCTAGGATGCTTTGAGTAGTGTCTGCTCAGAATTTTCCTACATTAGTAGCTCTCCCTTTGTTAAGTATTTTGAGACTACAAATTAAGTCCTGTGTCTCATAGCTGGCAAACAAATTCACAAACATTTTGAACTTCTTTTAAATTGCACTTGAACACGTCTAATATTTGAAAAAGAATTCTTAAAGATTTCTGTATATTTTATGCCATTAGGTTCAGAGATGTCTGGACTCTCCTACAAAATTAATACAATATAATTAATACAGTGCTATTCATTCAATAATTTAACTACTTATTTTTGTTTATAATGATAGTTGGCTTGATATTTTACGACCATTGAGGCAGTTTGTTTTATTACTTTGTTAAAAGCTATTGGATCCTGTAAAAGCTTCAAGACAGTAATAATCATTGAGAGCTGTAATAGAGAGAGGAATAAATGAGCACATTTTGTGTTGCCATCATGTTCATTAATAGGAATTAAATGAAAGTACAATCACAGATTTTGTTATTGCAAGTACCATGCAGTAGCATCCTTCCTGTACACATGTCTAATCCAGAGTTCTGTTCCAAATAGTCTTCATATGAAGACTTGTAAGTTCATGCTTAATGCTGACTAGCATCTGTCACTGTCCTTTTCACCTGTATTTGACAACATTTACATGACCTTGAATTCATTATTTAAGACAGTTATGAGTTTAAAGCAAATATGTTTTGCAGACCAAAGTTGTGTTGATACGTTCATGCTCTTTTAAAGGCTGCGGAAAAACAGCTGCTGTTTTATTCTTCTGCACAGAGGCCATTGTTTCCAGAACCAGAAGAGTTATAGTCATCATTTCCTATGACAGCAAAATGTGAATGCAAAGAAGACATGAAGTCACTCTATGTGTGCTATCTGGCATGGAATTTAATCATCTTTATTTGTAGGAATAATAGGATTAAGCCTCAAAACCACATTCAAACATTTAGCTATTAATGATATTACGTTTTAGCCAATAGTAAAAATCCTTACAACAAACACAAGCAAAGGTAACATAGAACATTGCCTAAGACCTGATCTAGGAGCGGTTACAGAGTTATTTACCGTTTTGTTCTCTCTGGACTCCAGCAGCAAGCAAATCTGGTTCCCCAAGACTTATATCATTGAGCCTGGTTCCTAGACACTCCATGCAGAGATGTTTGCACCATTCCTCTGCCTCTAGCTCTGGGGAAAAAAAAAAAAAAGAAAAAAAAAATTGTTCATGTTAACATTTTTCTGAAAAAAGTGTGAAGCTAAATCAATACCTTCTTACAGACCAGCTTTATGACAATATGCTTCTGTTGAAACGTAAGTTATTACCATAAAGTAGCACATGAATTACTTTGCCTTGATTTATGAACTTCTAAAAGGGTTTACACTATTAGGACTATTCCATTTTTAAATTTGCAAATAGGAGGTGGAGTTAACAAAGAAGAGAAAAGAGTACTGAGTTTTCAAGGCTGTATATTTCTAGTAGCCCTTCTTGACAGAAAAATGCAATTTAGAAAAACATTACATATAATATCTGAAATATTCTTTTCTGCTTTTTAGGTGGATCTGAAATGTTAAAGCACTTTCTCTTTCTAAATGTACTAGACCATTTTTCCAGGGGGAAAGGAAAAAACAGTAATAAAAGAGATCTTCAAACACAAAACATTCTTCTCTGCTGTACTGAATGGCTATGCTTGTCAGAATAGTCTGAATAATTAATTTCTCCAGTTCTGTTTACCTTCTTCTAGTCTCAGAGAAATTTGGGCACTAGCTGGAACATTATTATGAAAGTTCAAAACCTCCTAGTACTTTCTGAGTCCTCCATTTCATCCCATTGACATACACCTGAGAGCTCTCTATCTGCCAGTTTACCAAGACATAAAGCCCCCAAGGCATAACCCTCTGAGACACTACAACAGTCCTCACTAAGACACCCAGCCTCATACTATCCACTTCTCAAACTTAACATCACAATATCTCTGGCACTGATCAAACAAAAAATCACACAGTGTGAAACCACAACTAATAAAAGTCATGCAACTAGGCTGGCTGTCTTTTATTACAGGATAGGCTTCACCTAAGGGAAACTTTATGGAGCAGCTTGGCACCAGACACACACTGAGCATCCACTGTCACAGCCAGTCTACATCTGATCATCTTTAGGAGTGTGTGACTCCAGTCATCTAGAAATGTCTCTATTAAATTGCCACAGTTCTTTCATTCCTATTTTTGGGGACATCTGGAAAATACTTTTGCTACAATCTCTCCAACATAATGTTGAAATTTGGAGAGAGAGAAAAATACTGCATTAAAGCCCTGAAGCATCTAGTGATGATGACTCACTGCAATTAGTGAAAATTGATATCCAAGAAAAACGTTTCCATGCCTAATTGGTACAGTCCTAAAATCCTCGCCTGGTTAGGCATAGGTCTCAAGTGACAGAAACATTTGCTAGATAAGAAGGGGAGACATGCATGCAATTCCAGGTCTCTAAAAACCTTTGGATACTCTTCTTTGTTCAGGACCTTGAATACTCCAGGAACAGGCTGTTCCTGAGTAATTCTGGCTATCACCTGACCAAGTTCCCAGACAGACAGTTCAAATGATAGAGCCTGTTTTCGGACTTTTGAGAGCCAAATGTGGTTGTTGCCCCAGGGACACAAACAATTTGGGAGACTTCTTCAGAGTGCTGTAGAAATAGGGTTTTCCCTTAACCCTTCCTAATTTTTTCTGGTCATTGTCTCAGGACACGGATCCCCAAAGTTAGCCTTCTCATAACATACTCAGCTTCTGGTGGTAAGAGACAGAACATTCTGTCAGTAGCGCGGAGATGACATTTAACTTTGTGAGAAGAAAATATTAAGGCAACAGCATACTGGTCCTTAAACCTTCTACATTCTACAGGTACAGCCTCCTTGATGGAAGTAAGGAGAGAATAGGCATATTTCTGGACATCAACAAAAACTTAAGGCTTTTAAAAGGAGTAAGATGAATTTGTTTAAAAGCCTACCTCCAAAATCCATCTTCTGCTCATGCATGAATAAATTTCCCTCCTGTTTTCTCTTCCTCTCCTTCAGACTTTGTAATTTCCTTGGATATTTGTGAGGTTTGTGAGGTCTGTTGAACCAGAGCCATACCTTTTAAATCAGACCTACCCATGGAGAGGGCTTCATGCCAGGGAGATCGTAAAAGTGGACCACAAGATGTACTGCCACATTCTGGGCACTGGGGGTCAGTGCACCAGCACATGGGTAAGTTAAGTTCCCCTCCCAGGAGGTTTTCCACTGAGTCACCCAACATCTATCTGCTTCCAGCAACAGATAAACTTGGGGAAATTAGTGCAGAAACGCTGGTAGCTCAAAGGTGACAGTGCAAAAATAGTCCAGTGCTCCCACATTTCCTTCCCTTATCTCTAACAATTTTTTTTCTGCCTAAACCAAAACAAAATATATATACTGATGGAATGCATAGCTCTGTATAAAGCCCGCAATTTTTCATGAAGTGTGGTCAGCATTTAACATTTTACATATTTTACAAAATCTGCATTTTATTACTTTCTTTCATTATCCCTGCACACATGTAAAAGTGTACATTTTTGAAATGCAGAATGAGATTGATAGTAAACTAACACTAAACTAACCTTTCTAATTTTATCAACATCTAGGGATAAAGGAAAACATATTGGCATTTCCATAAATCCAGCTTAACATCAATATGCATTCAAAACAGGGCTCATGTAAAAGCAGCATATCCTATTTATATGTACTCTCACACCACATTTCCAGTAGAGATTTTTTCTGGAAAAAAGCAAAAAACCCCACTGTTCTAGAAAGCTGTTTCTTGTTAAGATTCTTTGTTTTCATCTTCTCAGTGCACTTGCCTCTATTACAGGAACATCTAGATCCTAAATGCTGGGATCCAGAAACTGCCTTTCAGAATGTTTGGCAGTTTAATTTGAGTGACTGCTTCTTAACTGCCAGACATTGATGATGAGACCCAGATTAGCCCATTCTCCAACTGCCACAGAGAAGAAACTTATCTTACTTATCTTACTCTGAGCATTATAAGATCATGGCTATATTTTGCACAGTGTGGGCTATAACATGCATTGTATTGCCACAAAAGTCAAAATTTGTATCTTACAAAAACGATTGACTTTTAATACTACACAAAATACAGTTTCAATGCAGAACTGAAATCTCTTTCCACAGAACTGTGAGGATTTGTGTCTGCTGTCAGAAGCATCAACATTACCTACAAATGTATTTGGAAGGTCAAGGGTATGAGGATACTGTGTGAGCTAGTTTTACCTAATGCATCCTGATAGTTATTGCCTACTTGCAAGTGATTTCCTTCAACCTTTTCCTTGACAGACATGTGGAATATACTTTAGAAGCAGGTGAGCTACCTTTCACAGCCAAAGTGGTATTTCTCCTTTCATTATGTGCATCTAAGAAAGCAGTTCAACATTATTTTGCAAAAGGTTTATAGAATGCTTTGTGTTTCTGGATAACAAATTAAATATTAATTATTATTTTAAAAAAATGCTATAATGTATAGTACACAAAGGCATCACTCAGAGTAGCATCTTTAAGAACGACAGCTACCATGTCACGAAACAGACATGCTGCTGTTACTTCTTTATTTTGATTATATGCGTATATTGAAACAGATGAAATATTATAGTGACACCAAGTAATAAAACACCGTAAGCAAAATTTTTCTCTTTAATGCATGTAGATTGGATTTATTGGTGGCAAATGCTGAGTTTTTCGTCCTAACTGCTACTTGTCATTGAAAAATTTAGTTTCCTTTTAAGATAACTGAATTCTTGGACTGAATGATTAATGGTAAAGCATGCTTTCACAGCTATAAATAAAATCCAAATACTTGCATTTTCATCTTTACTGTTATTCAATTATAAAATGCTGCTACACAGATGTCATGAGGTGAGCTAAAGTACAGAGATGGAAGACCTTAATTAGGCATTGTTTATTGCATAGGAAATATTACTGGGAACAAATCTGTGAACTTGTTATCTGAAAACAGACACCTTGTTATTGGCAGTATTTTCCTGCATTTTAACTGATCTTTGAGTCATGCTGAGGTCATTTCTACCTAATTTCCCAGGTGATTAAAATGGTGCTGTACCTACTCCAACCACTGAAGTTGTGTAATGCAAGTATGTAATACCACAGGATGAACAACGGGTTTGTTGATATAATAATGATGAAATAATATTGGCAAATGGTGTTAGAAATCTAAATTTGTAATAGTGAAAGAGCTCTTCTGCTACTTACAGTTTAAAATAATCCATGTTACACAACATATTCTACAGGGAGAGGGTGGTGCGGCAGAGGTACAGGTACACAGATACATTTCACTTCACTGCCCTTAGAGATCCTCCAGATCTTTAAGGCTAGAGGCAGAACTGTTTTCAGATTCTTAACTTAGGGAGCACTTTGTGTATGGACTAAACCAAATACCTTCTGAATTCTGAAAACTCCACATTCTTTCACATTTATCTCCTGTGTTCACATTGCACAATCCTGTCATCTCCTACCAGAAGAAGTTGAGAGCATAGCCTGAGATAAAGCCCCAGAGGTGACCACTCCTGCTCAGTTCAGCTTTTGTCTCCATCAGCAACATGATTTCCTGCTCTGGAAGCCAGTGCCCTCCATTCCAGCAGATCCCTTCTATCACTTGCAGCAGCAAATTATTGCATTCATTAAAAAATGACTTGATTCATACACAACTCCTAAAGTTTAAAACAAAGATGAGGAAGTTTGTCTCTTTCCCATCTCATGCAGCCCATATAAAGTGATGTGACCAAGAATTTAAGTTGGAAATAACATGTATGCAATGTTACAGAGGGACAGCAAACATTGTCCTTGTGAAAATCAAAAACCTCACTTACTTTATGAGCTTTCCCTAAAGTGAAACTGTATAAACCTAAAATGTTTGACTCTTCTTCCCTTTAAACTTCTCTAAGAGGTCCAAATCCAACTGAATATTCTTATTCTGAATGAAAGTGTAGAATTTTTCCTGTTTGGATGAGTCCTGATAGGACTCAGACCTCATAATCTCTACTGAGAAAGATGGTGCAGAAAAGTGCCTATTTATCTCTTCTAAAAATCACTCAGCCTTAATTACAAGTTAATAGGAAAAAATATGATAAAATTCTCACAGGACTGATGTGCTATTACACTGTGCCACATACAATATATGCAGCAACTTCATATCTTTTTTTCTTTTCACTAGCAAATAACACTATTGCCTGTAGGCACGTAATTTCTTATGAAAATCAGTAATACCTTAAAACCCACTATCCTTCATCAGGATATATATCATCCTTTGATGATTCAAATATTATGCTATCTTAAAAATATTTAAAATGTTATCTAACGGTGTCTTCATTACTTAGGGCACATCACACACTCAAACACAGCTACAAATGCAAAGCATTCTTTGCTCAGCGGAATATATGGAACCTTACTTTGTGTAATAACATGTATTACTGATTAACACTGGATATTCATGAATTTGGCAAATTTTTGTTAAATGACAGCTAGGAATCAATGAAGTGGATATGTATTCTATTTAATGTATAAGAATAGAAAATTAGTTTCTATGTAGACTGAAACTTGCTTTCAAATTAGATAGTGGGCTGCAATTCTGAAAACAATTTTGTTATTTAAACTATTTTTTATTGACCAATTATATTTTAAGATATTGTATAAGATATGGTACTCATACAGAATTTTTGCTTTCTTTGCGTTTCGACTGAAGTTGCCTCCAAGAAAAATTTTTGTATTTTTTACAACTGTGAGAAGTGTCCTGTTATTACAAAAGTCTAAGTCATGGAAACAAAAAGACAAACGAAATGCCATGAAGTAAAACCACAAGACCCTTAATTTAAGTATCTCCAGCTATCAAAATGTATGTTTACTTTTGAATACACCATCAGTTTAACGACTTACTTTTCTCTGTACTATTTGAGTACTACAGGGTTTTTTTTAATAAGGAAATATTGAACAATGTAGCTGTCAAGATGAATGGTTACAGAATAGGAACACATAAAATTCTGTCACTTTAACTGTTGGCATATTTTGCTAATGCACTTTTTTAACTGAGGGAAGATATAGACTAACTATTGTACAGAAAGAAACTTAATTTTTCGTCATTTGTTATTTTCAACTTGTGTTGGCATAAAGAAAGCACAGTTAATTACAGTAATTACCAAAAGACATTTATTAGCCATAATAAAATTAAAACTGATGTTTCTGCCAAAAATCATCCACACTTATCTGGAGATGCTGCAAGATATATCACAAACAGGGTTCTGATAATTTGAATTTCTGCATGTACCTGAATTCACAAACAGCCAGCTGTGTATCCCTGTTGGTATTGAGGTATATGAAAACTGACATTTTCCTGACAATACCCCCTTCATTTCTGCAAGTCTGATCAAAAGTGTGAGCTTGAATAACAAGCATTGAGCTATTAGGCCATCTACTATCTTGCCTATAACATAAACATGTACAATGTTAAGTGAACGCTTTAAAAGGCAGTAACAGTATTTAAAAGGATTTATCATATTGACGTTACTGTCCATTAAACTATTTCCTTAAAACAGAATTTATCTCCACAGAGTATGTACCCTAACCTACATTGTTCCTCCTTTCCAGTGTAAAATTGTAGTGGAAGAGCATCCTTCAGCCAACACTTCAAAGAAATGCCCCGCAATGCTGACTAGCAGCCCCTAACCAAAGCTAAAGCAGTAGCAAACAAATAATGCTGCTTAAGAATGTAGTTTTCATGAAGAAACAGAACACAGACCTGTTTAAAAAATGGAGAATGTATGGGAAAATGAAGAAAAATAGTTACAAGAAAATAATTTACTTTGCTCAACACTAACGCATATGTAACTACAGGACATCTGTTTTATTCTTTAATCCCTTTACTTAGTGGTTAGTCCTACATATGCTATTTATTGTATAAATTAGTCCTTGAAGGTAGATTTATAGGTATCCTCACAGCTCGTGTATTCCACTTCACGGTGCGAACTAGTGAGTCATTATATCATAAATGTTTATGAAGGATTAGTATGTCCAAGAGATCAACAGCGAGCTGATACAGCATCATTACTCAAAAATAGCCCTAGCAAACTTTTGCTCTCAAGTCACACTTTCTTTCAAGTGCAAAGGAATAATTGTGAAAATCTGCCTGAACATAGAAGAAACATTTACATTTTTTCTGAAGCTAATGGGCCAGTTACAAGAATCTGGCATGGGAATTAGGCAGCTCCCCAGGATTGTCAATCCATACCTGTTTCAACAGTTATTAACATTAAATGACAATGGTATCAAAGTAAAATAACCTCAGGCAGCTTGTCTGTAGTGGGAACAGACATCAGTCAAGTGTCCAAAAAGGGTCTGTCACCAGTAATGTAACACACAGAGGATGCTATCACATTAACTTATGCAGCTATCCTGACTGGCAGTCAGCAATAGCATTTTTCTGGCTTAAAACTTCATAGTTTTTCAGAAACAATGGTTTCATTCTTGAAAAAGCTATTGGGCATTTTTTTTTTATGGATGGGAAATTAAATACCCTCTGTGTAAATATTAGTGTGCCTCTTTCCCATTTTCAAGTGCTTAATTTACAGTCTAGTAAGAGGATCCATACCCAAACAAACCAGTACAAATCCTAAGGTTCATTTTCATTTAACTTCTTTTCCCTTTTTTCATGTTAAAAATAGTCAGTCTCATCTTTGAACCATTGACAGATAACTACTGTTTGATAAGGTAAATAACTCAGAAAGCATTCCTTTCCTATACAAAAATCAAGGTGATGATACGCACAGTTTCAATACATGGAAATAAAATATATGTATCATTGCCACTATATGCTTCATTGCTTTTATGCCTTTGACCACGACTTTCATTCCAGTCATCTGAATAGCTTCTGCGTTAAATGAGTAGGAGCAGACAATGAGTAACAGACTAGGAGGTCTTTGCAACCTCCTTTTCTTCCTTTCTTTGGCTAAACATGTCTGACTAAAGCAAGACTTCTAGCTGTGAATATTTAGATTTGTCCCATTCAGACTGTGTATGAAAGGCAGTGTTAGTAGAAGTGCTAGAAAACCTTTCCTGCATGGGGCTACATGCCACTTTTAAAACAAGAAACCTCTTGAAAGAATAATTTTTCTTTAGTTTTTATTGCTCAAGAAATACAGCATTTTCCCCAAACCCTAAATAACCCTAGTGTTGTAAAAATATGAATCCTTGCTATTATTAGAGATAACAAACATGATTTTATGACATTGGAAGTGCAAAGAAACTCATTCAAAGCAATTACAGACAATTTCTGACTGAAATGATCTGTAAGATCATAACAGTGTGGTATGTGCTTCACTTGCTTTTCAGTTGCATAAAAACTTACTCTCAGGCAGAAGAAAGTATTAGCCAGAGATGACTCAGCTATATTCTTGGATTTTAATGTGATACTACTGAAAGGAAGAAAAAAAAATCTTAAAGGTTCGTAGTCTAGTGTTAATATCTAAGGAAATATAATGAGAAATATCTTTCTCAAATTTCAATCTACACAATTTAAACCCAAAGGGGATTTTTTTAAAATTATGAATTCTTTGCATTCTTACTCTCATTTTACACTTGTATCTTTTATTCTCAGCATTGAATGGGTCCCTACATTTAATGCACATAACTATTATTTTAATCAGAAAACGCTTTATGAAAATAGACATTTTTTGAATGTCTATGAAAATAGATGCTTTCCATTCAGGCAAAACCTCCCGCAAATATTAGTCTCCTAAAATAAAATTGTATCTAAATTATGTCATTTTAGGTTCCTCGGTTTTGATATACACCATTGATATCTCTACCAACATGATCTTAAGGAAGAGACACATATGGCTGCTTCTCCATTTTTCTTTTTCAATTCAGTGGGACACTTCTAAGATTCAGCACAGCAAAACTATGTCCTTTGCTGAACCAGGAAAACAGCAAATAGATCCAACTCCAATTATGTGTAATTTTCCTCCAAAGAAAATCAGAATAAGTCTTGATGAATGCAATCTTACAGAACATACTGAGATTAAATCATTTGAAACTTCAAGAACCCTGCTGAATGATGGCTTAAGGCCATGTTAACTGGAGACTCATTGATGAAAGATTGTTTTATTTCAAATCTTTCATCCTTATTTAAGGGTAAACAACTCATCATGAAAGTACAGAGAATGTTTAAATTTAGTATTTTGAACCATACAGAGCAAGAACTGCAGAGAAAGGTTGGGATTTACTTTTGTAAATCAGTGGTGCTGATTATAGTGAAAAACAGTATCTGAAGATTTAGGCTCTAATTTAGGCATACTGGTGATCAATTTCCCACTTACAGCTTACTTGTGAACTGATTTATAAACACACAAAATACTAGAGGGCAGGGATAGATGTCCTTTGCTTTATGGATTTATACACTAGCAAAGGCCAGTTTCCTTCTGTGTTCCTTCCTTGGACTCCAGGCAAAAGCCCTCTCTAGGATCTCTCATGACCTAAGCTAAATTCAAATCCAGGTTCTCTGTGGCTGATATTATAAATGCAGAAAAAAAGCTAGAAAACCAACTATAAACAGAAATGGATTATTAACAGTAGGGATGAGAAAATTGATAGCTGTCACTTAAAAAGTAGTTATTTTGCACCATAACTGCACTCAACAAATGAACAAAAGTACAATATATATGCTGACATATATTTTTACTTATTTTCTGCATTGACGGTTTTAAATGAGGAAATGGATAACTTGAATGTTGCTCTTCCTTCTGCTTGGAAACTGTGGCCTACTCCTAAGCTCCACTGCCTTAAAAAATGAACAAGAAAATCCCCAAACCTTGATTTTGTGATATGTGAGAGTAACCAGAGGTTTATTGACCTACTACTCACAAATTAATTTGACAGCAGTGTTTTTCCTGTTACAGTGTTACAATGAGATCATAACAGCAGCCAAACCACAAAATGCAACCAAATTCATAATTATGTCTTTTTTTCTGAGTCAGATAAGGACAGGTAGACACTTATTATCCTTTACATTTTCATAATAAGTCCTAAGATAAGACTTCACATAGAATTGCTATAACTTTTCCAAGTAATGAATCTGTTTCCATGCCCCAAACTAGCATATAGTAGATTGAAGCACAAATTAAAGAAACTTGTTGTAAAAATGATAGTGAAATTTTGGAGTAGCGCTTTACTCAGCTATAAAGAGAGAAACCTTTTTTGTTTATATTAGAAAAATTGGCATCTTCTTTTACTCCCTTGATTAGATCGCTCATTAAGACCATGTATAATGCTCATAAGTACAAAAAATAAAATCTGAATGAAGGTTTTCACATATGCACTACTACTAGAGTTATAAATTTTTAGTTTTTCTTCAATACCTCCTTTAAAGATATTATTTATTTCTTCTGAATGCATAATAATCTTCATCAGTATACATACAATTTTTTTTACATGCTGTCATCTACTTGATTCACAAGGGAGACAAAAATTATAGATGTGAAACCTTACAAAATTAAAATTATTTAAAATCTCATAATTCATGGGCTACCACTATTTTCTCAATTTAGCATGCATGCAGATCCAAGCTGCCCATAAAGTAGTTTGACATAGTCACATGCAGAAACATACAATTCTTTTTCCAGCTTCTTCCTACTTATATTTTCTAGTATTATATGATCATACATTTTAAAAATAAACCCTTAGAAATTAAGATATTAAGTCCTTTTGCTTAGATTGTTGTCATACACAATTTTTATTATACTCATAACTACATTTTAACTAAAATGGCAATTTTTTTATAGGATATGTATCCAAGGGAATCTCCAGATATCAAGAAATACATAGCAGGGCATTGCATTTGAAGGAGTAGCTAATGATGCATGGAATTTTTAGGATTTCTCTTCAGTTGGTCCTTAACCACAGTAAACTACATTTTCATCTAAGTCATATTTCTACAGATAATTAATAAACACTTCGCAGCAAAACGTGTAACTGTCAATATTAAATGCCATATGGAAAGAAAACTAGTTACACTTAGCACACACTCAGGACACATAGGAATTACTATTAGATTAACACAATACATAGAAGTTACGTATCTGAAAAATGCTGATTTGTATTTTGCTGCAGGTAAGTAACAGCAGCATTGACAGCATTTATTACTGGGGGAGTGCTGCTGCATCTAGTGACATATGCTGGGAGAATTGCTTCCTAAACCACATCTGTCATTGACATTGTACTACACTTGGAAAAGATTCGCACTGTCACTGGGCAAAAACATTTTGAAATTATATTGGCTTTCTGAGTTTCCTGCAGTAATTAATTTCCCATCACTAGAGAGAATAGAGGAGATAAATGTCAGACACCCAATTTAATTCACTTCTCAATTTTTAAGTGAAGTGATTGTAAGCTATAGCAAAGTTTAGGCTAACCTCCTTGCACATTCAAGCAAACTTTCCATGGTAAGATGGTTGATGTCTACAATATAAAGCACAAGTTACACAGTAAGGCATTCTGTCATTCTGACTGGATTAATATTTATAGGAACATACCTAACACAGACCTAACTTTCCCAGATAGGCTAGCTTCATTATCTAGAGACTTGTCCATTAGCACATTCAAATGTTCCTTCATTTTACATTTATTAGCTATATTCATTTTATATGCCCGCAGCAAATTCTCTAATTTGATTATTTCAATTTCTAGGTCTATTCAAAATTATCTGCAACACAACCTAGACAGAAAAAACCAGCTGTAATACTGACTTCATGTTTTATTTATGGAATATAAACCTCAGTTACAGGATTCATCTATTTTTTTTCCCTTGAAATTGAAATGAAATACTAAGCTACTGAGAGAGCTTTGGCGAATGAAGAACTTCTAAAGAAATAGGCAAATTCATACTGTCACTAAGCAAATGCCATTTTAAAATGGAATTGATTGTTTTCAAACAGCAGTCCAAAGAACTCTTTGGGGGACACATTACAACGTACTTGCCATTTGCTAAAACAGAGATAATACATATTAGTGAGCCACTGTTTTTATTTGGAAGATGATTAAATGATCGCCTTGCTGACAGACTTGGTTCCCTTTTCCACTTCACTAACTCCAAGTTTGCTTAATTTTTATGTTAGTCAACAGGCCTACTTTTTTTTCTTAAATTTGGAATTATTTTAAACTATGTCAACTTAAAAAAAAAAGATGCTTCATAATAGACCAGCTTATATGATATCATTAATAGAAAAATAAAAGTATCATGTCTGTATTTCAACTTTAGAACAAAGGAAAAGCAAACACAAACTTGAGATTAGTTTTCAACTTTACCTTACATATTCATAAACATGCAGGCTAATCACTCCTTAATGTTACCCAATAAAGTAATAATCTCATAAGAGTTGCTAATAACTTTATGCTGTTGCAATTTTCAAAAAAATCATTGCAAAATTAAGTCCGGATACAGATACAAACACGGAAAAACTAAGAAATGTCCTACATTTTCAAAATGTACAGCTAGATCTAGATTTCTATCATTTAGAAACAGACCAAGGTTCCTCATAATTCTAATTAATATGCAGCTTTCAACTCAAAGTAAAGCTCAAATTGTCAGAAGATATCAGTAGACTAGTACATCATACATATTTTACCAAATATGAGGCCTATGCCCCTAACACATTCCAGAACACTGTATGAATGCATTGTTACAAGAAAGTATTAATATAGTTTGGAAGTATTTACATTACTTTTGTGAACAGAACTGTTGATTCTGTCATCACCACGGCATGTAGAAGAATTGAAATGGGTGATTTGTCAAATTCAGATTGGTCAATCTGAATTAAGGGAAACAAAATGCATCTAATATGAAGCAATTCAAACCTTGTTTGAAAGAATGTCATGAACTGTCACCCTAGCTTGTCATCAAGGTCTGTCAAACAGCACTGCAAGTTTTATCCACCAAACACCTGCAAAATTTAAACCTAATATGGTGTTTATTCTGCTTTCTGGAACATTTACAAAATTGTAAAAACTGGATATAAAGCAAAAATGAAAAAAAGTTCCCAAATAAAAATAAAATTTTTCTATATTTGACTGGCTTAAGAGCAGTCCTAAGGAGGATGTGGTGGTCTTGGCTGACGAAAAGCAAAACATGAGCAGGCAGTGTGTGCCTGACGCCCAGAAAGCCAACCGTACCCTGGGCTGCATCAGAAGGATG
>JANHGB010064922.1:0-14723 GCA_026283785.1 Coracopsis vasa | reverse complement strand
TTCCTACGTATGTAAAGAAGTTTGTGAAAAAGCTCCTCCACTTTTCCTAGATAAATGAAACAATCCCTTACTGCTGCATGTTACAGGCAAATTCTTGATTTTTTCATTAAAAAGCATTTAAAAATGTTTTTAATAAACCCATATGAATTGTTGAACAGCTGTTGAGGGTTTTATACCATATTATTCAAAAGATATATAGCATATCATTAATAAGGATGACATTGTTGAGTGGATATAACCAACAGGGCAGTTCTGTGAGCCAAAGCATGAGAATACTGCCTGAGACGACTGCAGGCTGTCAGTAATTCCTTGAAATCGAATATATTCTATGTCTGACTTTACAGATAGCTTGGGATTCTTCTGAGTAATCTCTTGCTACGTGTAAATTAGCCAAATAGTTATTCTGGTGTTCAAATACATTGTTTTGCTTTGATTTATATTTGTTTTCTGCTTTGTAGCCAGAAGACAAAGACATGCAAAGCCATACTGACGACTCACTGGCAGGTAATATGTCAGCTTTACTGTTCTATGTATTTTATTCCTAGGTTATCTTTGAAAGTACTTTATTAAAAATTGCTATTTGTCATAACCAAGAGCTGCCTGGGTAACTAAGGCATTACCAGAGTCATTTACAGCTCCCTCTTTGTTCTAAGGGGGTGGTGATCAATAATACAGACCATACAAAATGTGTGAGTTGGGCTTTCCAAATAAATCTACCATATCCACCTTTGTAAGAAATCTGTGAACAGCTACTGAATAAGCAGAAGCTGGCAGAAGGCTGTGGGGCCTTATCCCATAATTGTATGAGCTGTGCTGGGGATAGAGTGTGTGTGGATGATACACAGCCCTGTTAATCTAACAGTGAACAACTGAGGATTTCCTCTTAGTAAAGAAGCTTGTTCTATTATGTAGCATTAGGATCATGCAATTAGGTGGGTAGGTCATCGTTTGCTTATCGGTTTCTAACACCAGGGCATCTTAGAAAAAGCAGGATTCTTTATAATGCTTTTGGTAGTCTGTATACAGTATAGCACAAGAAGCAGGTTGGTTTAGTTTTGTTTACCTGTAACTGTGCCCTGTGTTTTCCTTACACCTTCTTCCCTGCTGCTATTGGAGGATAAAAGTTACTTTGGCATCCTTGCAAAGCAAAGTAAGATGAAAATGAGATAGGTTGCTCTCCTGCCCTTTGAGCCAGAGGCTCAGCAAGGGCTTTGATTGGATTATATTCATTTTGTCTTGTTTGTGTAACTAGATATTGGTACAAGCGAAGCAAACAAGTTTTGTCTCACTTCAGCAAGAGTTTATGCTGCACAAGAAGAACCAGAGTACTTAACATAGATATTTCTATACAGAACAGCTGCAAGGCCTGTGGAATACCTATGAGCGAAGTTGTCACCAGAACATGTTTCCCCTTAGCAGGGAATCTGAGCATTTGTATGAAGTTATGTGTCTGTAGCAGTGTTGTTGCTGCACGTCCTAACTTGTTGAAAACTTCAGAAATTGTCTCTGGCCTGCTAAAAAAGCAAGCTGATGAGCAATGTTACAAAAATAACAATAGCCTGTTCTTCCCTTAAAAGCAAAACCCAAACCGTATGCAGAAGCTACATTCAGCTCACAATTTGATGGTCTTTCTGGATTTTTCACACAATCTGACAATAATTACTGCAAATACAAAAAACCCCAAACAAACACAAAACAAAACAAGAAAACCCACCACCAAAATAGGACACCTTACCCTGAAAAGAAAACAAAAAGTCACAACCTTAACAGATGCTGTTGTCTGTATGAATAGGTGGCAGTAAGTACCAGATCTGCCCTTTGCCAGAGATACTGTTCAGGTTTCTTAGACTGGCACTGATCCAGCACTTGTATATTGTGTGTCACAGTTTTATATTGGTTTTAATCAATCTTTT
This sequence comes from Coracopsis vasa, assembly GCA_026283785.1. Taxonomy (NCBI): domain Eukaryota; kingdom Metazoa; phylum Chordata; class Aves; order Psittaciformes; family Psittacidae; genus Coracopsis; species Coracopsis vasa. The sequence goes on along the minus strand of JANHGB010064922.1, from coordinate 12,810 downwards.
GATTAATGTAAGTTTTCTTATTGTAGTGTCCCTTTTTCAAAGAGTTTCATCCTAAGTAGGACCAGTTATTTCCCTAGTTCAAGCTATACAATAAGGCTGAAGGGAAGAAGTTTTAGAAAGTGCTTGTAGGCTGCATTCATTATCTACCACTCTTTGGAGATACCAAGTTCTCCTTGCCTTCAAAAAGGAGCAGGGAGGGTTAAGGTCATATTTGCAACTAAAATGCTTACACAGTGACCTACACCACTGCAATGTTAAAGGTTTTGGTATTAGTTTTTAACTAGCAGTATAACTAGAACTGGTTTCTACAAACTTTTACAGGTTATTAATATATAATATTGCCTGACAGCACCACATTGTTTACACTGCTGGGGAAATATTGACTGGTTTGTGTGGAAGACCTCGAAATGGCAATTTTGGTATTTGATGCACATTTTGGAACATATCACCACCTACATCCAGCAGCTTGGTATTTTGGAGGAGTATGCACTTTCTTCCTTTCCATAATGTACATTTAAAACAGGCTTGCTTGGTAGAACAGGGCATCTATTATTGTAAGAGCCCTACAAAGCAAAGGAACATTTCTACTTACTCATTGTGTTAAAGTACTAAATGTTGTGTTTGCAGCTGTCAGCAGAGATTCTCCTCGTGAAAATGTCTCATGTAGTTATGAAGGCAGCAGCTCAGAAGTGCAAAACCTTTTCCTCCTTCCTCCATCACATGTATATGAGATGCATATCATGTGCACATAATCCTGTTGGTGATGTAAGCAGGGGTTATGGCAGATTTGAGGAAGTGACATAGTCCAACAGCAAAAAAGGGAATCAGCTGGATTGAATTGCATGCCTTTTCTATAAAGTATAAATATGATACTTTCAAAATTACTGCCTTTTGATTATAGCTGCTGAGTGTAGTGGCTATTTCATGAGTACTTCATAGGGAAAGGCATTCTACGTCACTATTCTGACTTTTTCCAAAATTATTCACAGGAACGTAGTGCTTTACAGCCTTTTGTGCTTTTAACTGTGTTCCTGGTGAAACCACAGAAATAGATCCTAACTTCTTCCCATGTAATGGTTTTCACTGCAGATCTCAAGAAAACCTGCAAGGAAAATGGCACCTGCTCCTTGTGCTTATTCCGTGCACCGACCATCAGTGACATGCTCAATGATGAGGACTTGTTGTACACAGTGAGGATAAAGCTGGATCCCTGCCACCCAACAGTGAAAAACTGGAGGAATTTAGCAAGCAAGTGGGGGATGACTTATGATGAATTGTGTTTCCTTGAACAGAAGCCCCAAAGTCCCACCTTGGAGTTCTTGCTACGGAATAGTGACCGAACTGTGGAGCAGCTGATTGATCTCTGTAAATTTTATAAGAGAATTGATGTTGTGAAAGTGCTGCTGAAATGGGTGGAGGAGGAATGGCCCAAAAGAGGGAACAGAACTTACCAGAATGACTTCTAGGTCAAAGAAAGTTGTTAGTCCATGCGTGTTAAATGCTGGGACTAGCTGCTACTAATACATGGGAAGTTTCCCTTGCAAGAGAGGGAGAAAGCCTGTACTGATGGTTTGTATACTGTGTAAGCTCTATGTACTGTATACACATATATATATGTTCTGTGCCCTCAGGGTTGCAAAGATAACCTTGCAAAAGTGGATGGAATAATGCAGGGTAGTTCTTGAGTCTCCAAATGCCTTCAGTTCCTGTGCTGCTGTTTGTAGGCTTCCTAAGCAGAGGAGGTATGAAAAAGCCAGACCGTGGTTTCACAGCAGCAGTTGTGAACCATGTCAGTTGTGTGTTGTTGCTACTGGGAAAGGCACCACTAGAAGGCAAGTCTTTTGGCCTTTCTGGCAGCCCTTCCACAGTTTTGTATGTTCTACCTGGTAGAAGATGAGGGGTTATTTTTTTTTATTTTTTTAATTTTCTTTTTAAGCTTTATGATACTGTTTTTGCCACAGGAACACCTCAGTGTTCCGAGCAGCAGTTTGGATTTGCATACTACAATTAATCCAGTGTTTCGACATCACATTCAGGCAAGTTAAGCTTTACATCTTTTTTAGACAAGAACAGATGTTAAAATAGTTATTTGTGTCATAGGGCATATATTTGCTATAGAAGAAATCATGCAATTCAGAGAGACTTTCCAGCCCATAACCAATGAGGACCAAAAAAGTACTTTCCAAAGTTTTGAAGACAATATACAGTCTGAGTGCACTTATTTATCTCGAATGCCTCTTGCTTTGCAGTGTGAGGTGACAGCTAATGCCTCACTCACAGTATATCCTTAGTATTGAGTATAACTTCCCCTTTCACAGGCTGTGGCTTGACCTACTTTCTGTCTCATGCTGAAGTAGTTGCACACTTGCATGAAACTGGCACAAGTTTATATATTGATGAAAGCCACTTTAATGGGAAATTAATAGGTAAATTCATCTACAGTCCAGGAGGATGGTTATTAAAGCACTTACAATGGTTTTGACTGATGTTTCTCAAAGAATTTTGATACTCTGAATTACAATTTACACTTTAAATATTTTAGAAATTGGTATTTTTCCTACCATTATTCTGTATTCTGATGTTTAACTCCTGAAAAATCAGTTACACAACACAATGTGTAAAGTACTTAAGCTATAATGCCACACAAAAATGTTGTAACTTAAAAATACTTCTAGTTGTTACCCGTACCAAAAGCATTTCAGACAATACTAATATGTACATAGGTGTATATACTAAAGCACTGGTGAATAGTATGTCAAGATGTGGGACAAAACTAGAATGGGGTACAGGTTGATGCACTGTTTACTTTTCTCTAGTAGAAATTACTAAGAATTAGTAGCAAAGCTGAGGGAAGTCTAATGCTGTATACTGAGTTTCTTACTCTTAAGAGAATGAAAAGGGACCTCTAGTGATACTATACTATAGATGCTGAGTGATACAGTTACAGAGGAGGTAGAAGTAAAGACTAACATTTTCAATGTCAGGCACTAGTTCTGAGGTGACAATTTTATTTTAGTGACTTCAGGAAGCTGAAGGTACAGTTTCAAGGAGAAAAGACTGACCTAAATTTGAGGTTTGATTTTTTTCTTAAAACTTGTCTAAGACTGGAATTTTTAATACCTTTTTTTTAAAACCATTCCTCAAAAAAGCTGCTGCTCTTTAGAACAGTAAGTCTTCTAGTTATATATTAAAGAGGAAATTGTACTGCTGTATCTTGGGGCTACAGTTCAAATGTTTTATGTTCCTCTTCTAGAAACAGGGGTTTCCTGATAGATGTCTGTCAACTCTAATTTTTTTAAATAATCTTCTGTCTTTAGGTAGGAGCTCTAGAATCATCTTTGGGGACTACTGCTGTGGCTGGGCTGCCTGCTATTTTCAATTTCTACAGAGGCATCCACTGTGTATGTGCAAATAGCTCATAATGCAGCTTGTCCAACATAATTCCTGTACCTTGGGCCTACTATATCCATGATTTAGGATCATGTGTCAGTGTGTAAGTTGTTCTTCTGAGTGATGAGTGCTGGCATATATGCCAACAACTTTTCTCTCCTATAACATACCACAGCTATATGTATGTGGTATTATAGTATGCTCTGCTTTGGTAGATGGAGTCCAAGAAGGAGCTGGAGCCCTCACCTAAGAATCATGATGGGAATAGGAGATGATGCAGCAGCATTCCTGAATCAGGATGTTCAACTGGAATCTACCCCTTTTCCTGTTTTATGGCTAAAACTTGTAAAATTTTGAAGAAACACTGTTGTCTTGTGGAAATGAGTTCTGATCCCTTGAAGATCTTGAAAAGTCAATGTCAGCTGCTAGGATTTATGTCTGATGGAAATAAAGCTGCTTTTGAGAATTCATAGGTGTATTTTGCATAAATCCAGCACTGAAGGTTGAAAATGTTAGCCTTATACTTCATCACACACTGGATTACCAATTAGTATACTTGAAATATTTTTTTCCTCTTTGTATGGATTGAGATGTACACACTTTTTTTAGTTTTATATCTGTTTACAAGATATGGGGTTTGAGTGTTCAGTTTATATTTGTATCTTCTGTTATAATGTATACTATTTTTAGAAGAAATATAGATTGTCAGTGGTTGACTTTATTGTATTTGTTTTTATTACAGCTAGGAAAGCAGCTGTTTTTCTCTCACCAGTCACCTTGGAAGCCCTGACCTATCAGCTAAGTGTGCTCTGTAAAAATGCATTTTATCTACAAGACTTATGGCATCTTAGAGCACCTATCTTTGCAACAGATACAGCTGTTCAAGAAAGGAAGAACGCTTTTTAATCTTTACAATATGAAAAAGGAGTTAATTTTGATAAGATGATGAACAAAGACATTTATCTAGAAACTTGCAGTGGAGTTACTAACTATAGAGAGGTATGAAACCTACACTGGTTGAACTCTTCCTGAATTAATAACCTATCTGATAATGAAGGTTAGAGAATCACATAGACACTGAAATGGCTATCAGTTTTGTTCCATTACAGCTTCTATTCTTGTATGAGACACTCTCTCCCTTCAGGGATTTCCATTTTTTTTTGGCTGCCATCTCTGTGCCTGCAGAATAATCAGTGGTCCTTCCCATCCACTTTAGCTTCTATGAAGCTATCCAAACCATTATATTCTTTCATTCCTACAGCTTTATCTAAGACATGGTGAGTCTAATAACTGTTCTTCAACAGCAAAGTTGTGTGCTCCAGGAGCCCCTAGTTTTGCTGTGAGGTCAAGTATGGGGCATCCCCAGCAAAATGGTGATTCTTGTCTTCATGCCTTTCTTGCTGCATGCACTTTGATCTGTGGAGAGGAAGGAAAGATGAGTTTGGGGCTGTCCTTTGGAAGCCCACCATAAACGATAGGGTAGTCAGTATAGCCCCAGGTCCTTGCTTGGAAATAAGTTGCACAGAAACTGTAAACCATGCTTCTTGATTCACTACTGAATAATGGAGAGCTTGCAGCACTTTGTGCAAGAGACTGCATATTTTTCACTATCTCAAGCTGCCTCACTCCCACAGTTACGAGTCAAGCTGTTAGCAAGTGGGAAAAAATGTGAATTCTGCCTTATGGTGGTTTAACTTAGGGTCACACTGTTGACTTGTGGCCAGATATATTTGGAAATTTTTTGTCAGCAGAATCACTTAAATAATATCAAAGAAAGTACATGGCATTTATAATAATGTAAAGAGCAGCCTACTTCCGTAACTTTTACAGCATATTGTGTTGTTCTGTCCATGAAGGAAATGCAATTAGTGATTCTTAGCTAATTTCAATATATCTTGTAAGTCTTAGGTTTTGGGTCAGTTTTGGACAGTAGGGCAGAGTGCTGCTAAATGAGGACTTGGGCTTGTTGCCTGTTTTAACTGAAAAGTGCTTTTCCTGGTCCCTGAGCTCAGCTAGTCCTGATTGCATTACTCTGGTCAATTGTTGGCCTTAGGTGGGTAGAGAAGATATGGATCTACTGGTCATACAGGCTGAATACAGCAGCCCTAAGAAGACTTCATTTGGAATTGTGGAATCTGTAGTATTTGTTTGCCTGTACCTTGTCAAAGGACTGAGACTGACTCCATCTTACAAGAAACTGATGGCAAAGTGGAGTTTACAGGCTTGGGGAAGGCTTGGCTGTATCCTCCCTTGGGGGAAGAGGGGGTGCAGCTAAACAGCTAGACAGACTTACTAGTTGGTTTGGTCTGTTTATTTTACCTTTGCAAAATGGTAATTCTTGATTTCAATGGCAAGTTGTTGGGGCAAATGTGTATTTGTTACTGTGGTAAATGTGAGGAGAACAGACCACTGCAAGTCCTGTTAGGATGGCATCAGCAAGGTTGCTGTTGCCTTTTTAAATTCCAGCATGAAAGAGTATTGGTGTGTTTGGTTTATTCAAGTTTTGTTTACTGGCCTTCACAGTACTATGAAGATGAGAATTAAAATTTGAGAAGAGATGACAAAGAAGTAGCTTCTGTCAGAAATAACTGGTGAGAAGTAATGTGTGTCTATGGTGTTAATGTTCTCTTTCCTCTGATGTATGTACAGAAATAGTTTCCTTGACTAAAAATTTTAGTTGTTTACAACTTCATTATTTTTTATTATTTTTTCTTTTTAGAAAATTCCAGAAACAAGGCCAAATGTGTTAGCAACTTGGATAATAAATGTTCTGTGTACATCATGAGATAGAGATACAACTTTATGTATCCACATGAAGGTGCTTTTTTTTTTTATTATGAGTTTGCTTCAGAATTAGAATCGTAGAATCCAAGAATGGTTTGGATTTGAAGGGACCTTAAAAATCATTTAGTTCCAGTGTTTTTTGTCTCCGAAAGTAACCAAAGTTTCATGTTGTTGATGACATAAAACACATTCACACAACTAAAAAGTTTCTTAACAGGAACAGCCAAGATAAGAATCAGACGGGCACCCAAATCCTTACACTAGCAAGAATATCTTCAGTCTAAATTGAGGATATTATTTTTTATATTTGTGCCCAAGATATGTGATCTCCCCCTACCATTCTCAGGCTTCAGTTCATTCACAATCCCATAAATAGTTTACTAGGGGTTTTTCTTGTCCTAATTTACTCGTGTCTACTTTCTCTGAAGCTGTAGAGTTTACGCACTCAAAGGGCTATTAAAAGACTATTTCACTCTAACCATCAGGAAACACCTACCATCTCGTGGTAAGAGGTGATACTGCAGCCCTCTCATACCCCTTGAAAATGCAGGAAAGGCTGAGGCCAAGTGAGCAGATCGGTAAGTGCAAAGACCCACCACGGAAATCCAAAGACAACTGCAAAGAGGACAATGGTGTAGCTAAGGTGTGAAGGTGTAGTCCTAGGGATCTTGAGTTTGGCCACTATCTCTAGTTTGGAGAACATCACAAAGTTTTCCATTTTGCACAGATGCGTGATGTTTCTTATCTCCCTAGGTAGATAGTGACTGAGGCGCTATGCGTAGACTTAGGCACAAGCATCTTTTCCGGGGCAGACAGGGTAGGCATAGGCACAGGTTTGCACTAGTATCTAGTGGTGCATTGCTATATAAGCAGTATGTACAGTGGGAAGAAGCTTCTAGTTCTGGTTAGGATTTTCCTTGTGGGTTAATCAGACAGTGATTCATTAAAATATACTACATGCTGCCATGGAGCATGTTGTGGAGGCCCAAAAGTGGTGTCATTGACCTAAAAATGAATTGAGAAGTTCATGGTCTGTTTATTCTGCAAGATGGTGCAATTGTAGCACCTGGCTCAGAAAGTCCTACACAGCTAATGGTCAGAAGCTGAGGGTGTTGTCTTGTGTGCTTGTCTTGGTTCTCCCTCTGCTCCTCCAAGCAGCTTGTTACAGCCACTATCTGTAATGGTTGTGAGTATGAGACCTTTTGACTTGATGTGGTACAACCAGTTTTGTCTTTACCAGACCATAGATGTTTTGTACCAACCTTGAAAGAACAGCAGTACTTAGGAAACTGTTATGGTACTGTATGAATCAGAAAAAGGACAAATGTAACCAGTGGGGCAGCCAACCCTATTCCCAGACTAAAGTCAGCATAATTTGGGGCTTTGGTACATAAGCTAGGAAAAAAAGCAAATAAACATATCTTAACATAGGGAAATCACAAGTAACCTATTACAGAAAGTGCTGGATAGGCCTAAAAAGGAAAAGCAGCCTCTTACATAATGGGAAGAATGGTATTTTGAATTTTGAATTGTGGAGAGAAGTGTTGAACGAAAAGGGACCTGTGAAAGGTTTTGCAATGTGTTTGTGTCAAGTCTAAGGACTTCTCTTTAAGTAGCTCACCGTTACTTGGTAGAAATTTTCTAATTGGAACTGTGTATAAAATATTGGGCAAGTTAGTGTGACTGCGTATGTTGTTATCCTTATTTTGGGTAATAACTTGCTGCCCTGAGAGGTACAGGTATAGAGGCTGGGAAGCAAGGATGGGAGTCTGCTTAAGAAGTCCCCTTTGAGAAAGTAGGATAGCATGTAATCATGTACTTTGTGGTGCTGCTGAAAATTGGGAGGACTTGGAGGGCAGGAGCAGAGAGCCAAATGGCAGCAGATTGCTAAGGCAGCTGGCAGAGCCAAATCACTGCTGGAGTGACTCTGGAAGGACAGAACAGCTTGTAATGCTGCTGGGTCTGGTGCAGTTTGAATACAGCCCTGCTGTCCAGCAGAGAAGGCACCAGTCTGCTTTGGAGAAGTGCAGATGTAAGATGAGGTGTTTACTGCAGGATGAAAGAAGCAAACATAGCAGCTCCTTTACCAAGAAATTACAGGAGGGCTCAAAGTCATCTATGGTTGTACTCTTTCTATCCAATGAAGTGGTGTTTGTTAAGCTACTTGAGTGAATATGTGAGAAGAGGTTAAAAATAGTGCCTGGTCATCAGTTCAGTTCAATTTTCTCAGATCTCTTGAGTGAGCTTTAGCTGTTACTAGCATGGCCTGTGTTACTGTCAGAAGCTTACAGTGAAGCATGCTGCAGTTATACAGGTGGTTGTAACACACTGTACCAAATCCATTTTTGCTGACAACAGACTCAGCAAGCACAATCTTTATCTAAACTAAAAATTCATTGTCACTTTTAGACTCTGTAATCTAATAATACAGCTGCTTATGTCTTGGAATTATATTTCTCTCCCAGTTCTTGTAGTTGGGGCAGGAAAGGCAGGTACATTTTTTTGCCCTAAAAGCAAAAGCTTGAATTAGGATTTGGACCGTGGAAATAAGGGAAGACTTTCTTATTTGCTGTCAGGACTGCCATTAGTAAATGGTGCTAAAAATAGCAATCATAAGAAATCAGCTGGGAAATGACAGTCTGAACAAAGCAGTAACCCGACTGACTCATTGTCACGGGTTCAGTAGGGCTGGGGGCTGAAATGGGGGGTTTCCTACAAATTTCATAAACTGTCTTCAAAGAGGTGATCAGCATGTTACTCAAATAGCTGTTCTGTTTCAGTAGAGAACTGGTACATACTTTAAATCACCGTATTTATTTGGATCATTTCTTCCCAAAACTACAGGAGCTCTGAGCCAGAAGTAGTAGGAAAGTAGCAAAACTTTATTCTCTGTGGTTCTTTGGGAAACACTTCCACTTAGCGCTTCTCTTTTCAGTATCACTACTTCTTTATTCCAGCTTGTCAGCATCTTTTCTGTCCTCGTTGTTTGACCTGCACTTTCAAACCTTCTTTAAGGTTGCTTTCTGAGAAGTGAAGGCATTTCATGTCCTTCTGTCAGTTTAGTTTTATCAAAACTTTCTACTCTTTAAACTAGAATGCCTGGAACAATACTTCAAAGGAAAGTGGTAGTTCAAGCTCTAGGACCTTTTCTTTATTCCTTTTTAGAAGAATGCTGTGGAATTTTGTAGAACAATTGAAAAGCATGCTTTTTGCTGCCACCTGACTACAGACAACAGTTCTCCGTTCTCTCTCAAAACCGTGCATGGTTCTAAGGTATCTTTCCCCAAGCAATCTGCTTTGCTGCTCTTTAATCCAAATAGCTGCAGTTCCTAAATGTTACCATACCTTTATGTGAAGGAATCTTTCAGGTCTCATAGAGCTAAGCTACTGTATCCTTTAAAGCAGAACTTGTACAGCTAGTAGCAGTACTCTAGCAAGTAGATATGATTTGGTATGTTGTTGGGTTTTTTTGTTTTTTGTTTTTTTTTGGTTTTTTTTTGTGCTGGTTAATTGTAGAATAGAAGATATTATCTAGCTAAGCTATTGAAATGGTCTTTGTGACAAAAGTGGCTGAATGCCATTCTAACTTTGCTGTAGCCATGTGCTCTGCTTCCTGCAAGACAAAAAAATACAGAATCCCTGTAATTGAATAGGGTATGGTGATTAAATTTTGTGGGCATTTTCTGTTGCAACCTTTATTTTTGTACTCATTTTTCCCCCATCCAGCTTATAAACAGGAGGGAGCTTTAAGTAATGCTTCTCTGAGCAGCTCGTTGCTACACATCATGAGCTGCAAAGCTACTAGGGACTTCATTGCCTTATGTGCTTACTAGACAGAAAAAGCCAGACCACCACTTTGTGAGCCCCGTGAGAGAACAGGAGGATGAAAGCACGGCTTTGGTGCGAGGGGTGTAAGATTTCCAGGTTTCAGAAACTTCACTGTACTGGAGAAACAAATGATCCAGCCGGCTTTGAAAATTGCATTTGGGTCTGGTCACAGGTGATGGGGTCTTCCTGGGTGATCTACCTAGGAAGAGATGGGTTATGTAACAAGGGCCCTACAGAAGGCATACGAAGCAGAGAGGAAGTGAAGGGTTCACAAGGGAAGCTTGTGGTAGCATTAAGGCTTTGAATTAACTTCGTGACCAAGTTGTTACTTTAGCGCTTGTAAACCCGAGCCCGCGGGCCACGGTCCTGTGGCACGGCGTGGCCTGGGCCCAACCGCCCTACATGGGCAGGGCCTGAGCTGCTCCCGGGAGCCGGTCGGTGCTGTCCCCGTGGCACGTCAAACTCACTTATGTACCGGGCGCTTCCCCGCTACCCCGGCCCTGCGCCGGGGCCAGCCACCGCCACGGTCGGTCCCGCGGAGAGACACTGACCGCTGTTCAGCCCAGAGCGGCGTGAGGGGCACGCCATGCCTTGCGCGGTGACGTCGGAGGCGGCCGGAAGCGTTTAGGGAGGGGCCAGTGCGGACACGGAGCCGGTGCGGGGGTGCAATGGTGTGCGCGGGCAGCTTCAGCCCGCGGGTCTGCAGGCGCTGGTAGGCGCGGAGGTATGTTGTACGCGTACAGAGGGCGCGTCCCGTTAGGGGGAACCGCAGGGTAGAAGTAGTAACAACACCTCCCACCCTGCTGCCCTCCTTCGGGAGCGCCTGCCCGGCTGGGAGAGCGGCTGCTCCCCGGTGGGGCTGAGGCGGGCCCGGCTGAAGGAGGAGGATCTGTGCGGCTGGAGCACTCTCAGGGCGCGGTAAGGCAGAGGTTTCCGAGGTGTCCCGGTGGAATTAGCCCTGTGTCCTTACAGCGTGTTGTCGGGTTGGGTTTAGAGCTGGGAGGGGAGAGGGCACGCGACTGATGTTTGGTACTTCAGTCGCTTGCAGATACCCAGAAAGTGTCTCGCTTATTCTCTCTGCAGAAGTCTTGCTGCCTTGGTGTAAAACCTTAGTTTGATTATAAAGCCTAATTTGTGTTACCCTCATGAAGGACATTTTCTGCATGTCACACCGGGACAGTGTAATACCTGGTGTTTGGTCTTTCTGTTTTCTTCTTTTTTTATATTGAAGAGGTTTTCAGCTGCTTTGTAATGTGTGAAATAACAAGAAATCATATATGCCTTTTGCAGTTCTAAAAGTAGAGTCAGGAAACCTTAACTTGGAGTGTTGCATACTTAAGATTTGGTGTTCCATGTTACAGAACCTCAACCCATTGCTTTGCCATAATGCCAGCTGGTCTGCCAAGACCAACAGTTCAGGATCCTCCTTCAGCAGGATCCAGATTTCTGTTGCACACCCAGGGGAGTTCAGTGAGCAGGCTGTTAGACATGGGGTTGTAGGTTTTGGTTTCATTTTCTTGGGATCTGCTATTGGACTTTCTGATGCTAAAGGCAGAATTATAGTTTGCTTTGGTCTTGATTTCCTCCTTTTCAAAATTAAAGCAATTAAATATCCTTGTTTTTGCATATTCCTGTTGTGAATTGATGGTGTTATCTCATGAGAAGATCAAAGGTGCAAAACAGGGTACCTTATATTCTCTAAATTGTATTCTAGACATTGGTTTTAAGTATGAGAAATAATACCCTTCTGACCCAAATCTCCTACAAGATAAGCTAAATGTTGCAATGGGCCACTCCATTGTTGAATCATTGCAGAAGATTAACCCCAGGGCCCTGTGGAACAGGTCACAGACCTGGGGGTTTTGGTTTAGTGGTGGGGTTTTTTTATTCCTCTTCTTTTTTTTTTAATTCTGGCTTTGCTAACAGTTGTCACCAAGTAATGATGCCAGAACTCTCACCTTTGACTTCTCCCCTGTCTGCCTGTCACCACCGCGCAGTTTGCATGCTACCTTAAGCTGGTGGCATTCTCCATAATGTGCAAGAAATAATTGCTTAGTAGTTTCAACTGGGCCCTGACTTTTGGTCACCTTGTTAAAAGATTTGCTAAAGAAATTGCAGTGTAGCTGAATACACTCACAGACCTTTGTTTCATTTCGTATTAATGCTGTGCATTTAATGAAAGTAGTTATTTGTGGAGTTCGGGGATTGTATGTGTTGCAGGAAGGAACATAAAGCACCCTTTGCTTCCCTCATATGTCTTTGCCTAGGATCTCTCAACTTTATGTAAGATAAAACTGAAAAAATCAAGTTCAGCCCCTAGGGCTTGTCTGCCTTGGGAAATCTGGGCGTAGCACAGAAAGTGTTAAAGGAAGCAGAAATGGTTGGTTGGTTGTCTTGAGAAAACTGCTTTTGTACTGTTTCTTTTCCCTGTCTGCAGGCAGGAGTCAGCTGCAAATGGAGAGCTGAGAGGCACTGAGGTATTATCAGTGTTCCCCTGTACAATGATGATCTTTATGTGGGATTCTGTCTCAGTAGACATAATCTCTGGAAGCTGCTGATGACATTGTGTACCTGTGTGCACTGTCCCTTGTTCGAGTGGTGCCTTATTTCTTTAAGCAAGCCTTTAATTTTTGTTTTTTTGAAACTCCAGCAAACTTACTGGAAATCATTTCTTGTGCTGTTTAGAGTTATACCTTGGAGGGTTTTACTCCATGTAGTGTCACTTTGTTTCTTTCTAATTAAATGGTTTGTTTTCTCAAAGGGTTCCGTCCTTTGGTGCTGTCTGACCAGTCAGTCCTTTAAACACAC
>JANHGB010064921.1:0-18392 GCA_026283785.1 Coracopsis vasa | reverse complement strand
AGGAATTATATTCTGCTTGAGTACTAAAATGGTGGTAGGTGGGAAATAAGCTCATAGCTGGTTAGTCAGCCACGGAGCAGTACTTCTGGGCAAAAAAAGCCCACCATGTGGAATGTAGAAATGGTGTTTCAGGTGTCTAAATTTTGTGACTGTCACCCGTGAGGTGCCTGATGTCCATTTCGGCTGTCATCTTACCTCCTAGGCTTCTTGAGACTCTAGACAGATAGTGTTTATTCTCTCCATGTCTAGTGCTTGACCTGAGTTGACACTATTCTAGTGCTACCAGAATTCATCTTTGTTTGCTGATCTGTAATTTTCATAATCAATGAGACTGGCAGAATTACTGGGGGAATGTCTTGAGCTGGTTTGCATGTGACTCACACGGTAGAAGTGGCATGCAAATAAATATGCCAGGAAAATAAAAGCTTTTAAAAATGTGTGTATTTATTTATTTATTACTTAAGTATCCCACTACTGTGAATAGTGCAATGGAGTTTCCGCCCTTTTGGGAAATCACAAGTTTCATCACCCCTGGAGTGAAAGAGATGTGCTGCACTCTGGAGAAAACCCCTTTTCTGGTCAGAATGTCTCCTCTTGGTGACTGTTTTGGTTACTGTTTCTGTTACTACATGGGGTGTGTGTTGAAAATGCCTCAAATGTTGCAACACATGTCCCCAAGTGGCCAACATGAGATGTATTTGCAGTTCCTGTCACAAGATATAATACTTGAGTACACTCATAAAGCAATACCAGTAAACACATCCTTTCTTCCTCTATAGCTTTTGTAAGTATGTTTCCTCATATTTACAATCCATGCTGTTTTCCTTGCTCCTCATATTAGCTTTTTTTTTCTTTTTTTTTTTTTTCCCCTTTTTCCCATGTCTGACGACCTTTTCCAGTTGATAAAGATTGACAGAATCAGCGTATTGCTGTCCCCAAAAGTGTCCACCAGATGTCACACTGGCACTTCTAATGCCGGCACATCAGCCCACGCTTCATGGCTTTCTAAGCGATAACCTTTCCACCTCACGCAAAGGCAGGCTCAGCCAAAGGTAGAAAGAAACAGAACCCGCCTAGACAGGCCTCAGGTGCTTGCTGCAGGAGCAGCTCCTTGGGTCTCAGTGCTGGTGTCTAATAGGAGCTGTAATATTCCTGAGCCATTTTTTGTGCCAAACTTAAGTATCTAACAATAGTTTAGGCATTTATATAAAGGTTTTTCTATCAGAAAAAACACTTAGCATAGGCTCATGCATATATTTTTGGAAACCCACTCTGAAATTTTTGTCTAATATCTGAATGTTTGGTATGATAGTTCTAAATAAATAGATTGGTTAAACAGTGTAGTTTCTAAAATTAGTTGTAAGTCTGCACAAAGTATTCCATTTTGCGATATTTTATGTGAACTAGATCACAGGAAGCATTCCTTCTCACTCTGTTAGGGGTAAGAATCTTTTTGTCCACCTAGAAAGAGTAAGCACTATCTACAAATGAGGTCATGATTACTCATGTAAAGTCAGAAATCATTTGCCAGTTATGTATAGTAGTGCATAGTCATATTTGGTGCATTGAGCTTCAGGACATGGTACCATGGCTATCAGGACAGCTGATGCTATACAAATTCGTCTTATTTCAGGTTTGCCAGATGTGTTGTACAGTTTTTTGGTTGCTGTATTGATGCTTCTTTCTTGTTCAGTTCTTTTGTAGCTGAACCCTTTTATATATTGTTAATTTGTACACTGCAGGTGATTCTTCCTTATTCTTTCAGTAGCATTATTAGAATTTTCAGGAAAATAAAATAAGGATTCGGCAACACCTCTTATTGAAAACATTTACATATGTTTGAAACTGTGCACAGGGATTATAAGAAAGCAAAGGAGTGAAGAGGCCAGATGAGCTGTCACTTGCTGTACTCTGTGCTTCAGAAATTAAAAAAGCTACAGATTTTTTTGCTGTTCTGATAACTGCATATTGTAATTAGCAACAGTACATATTTTTATATAATCTAGCTGTGGAATCCTTACAGATGCTAATAATCACTTGCTGGTTTGTATTTGTATTGTACATGCTTGACATGTTACATTCAGGAATGATCTGCCTTTGAGATGTCTAAGAGTACTCCACAAGTTTACAGCAGAGCTTTCTGATTCCCTTTGGATTTTATTAAAGTGAAAGTTAAAGCAATCAGTTGGTGGCAGCAAACACTAAAAAAAAAGACTTTATGAAGTTTGGAGCTTCTTTCAGATGTGGGAGCCCGGTCTGGGCAGTGTTCTTTCACGGGTGTGCTCCCATGGCTGGCTAAAGCCCTTGTGAAGCCAACAAGGCTGTGGATAAGCACAATCATCTCTATGTTTTTCTGGATTAAGGTGTTTGTATAACTCTATAAGGATGTTGCCACCCACTTCCCTTTCTGCTTTCATCCATAGGTTTTGTGTCTTCATTCATTTTTGGTGTTTTTCATCACCTTTTGTTTTAACTACTATCTAGTATAGCTTTCTGAGGATTCAGCTTAAGCATAATACCTCCAAATCTAACACCGCATAGCACTGTCAGCCTTTCACGTAGGTATTTCACATACATACTTGACAGAATTGATCAAAGCTAGTGTTCTTATCATGTTCTGTAGTGGAGGCTAATGAAAATATTAAAGACTGGGTAAAAAAACCCTAAAAGTCATGGTCTAATAAAACCACATATTCAGGACAGTGCCAACTCCATAGTAGTTCTGACATGTAAGATGGTTATATGATAGCTCACAGCCATCATTGTCTTGTATTTGAGGGGGCCCAGTTCTTCACTGGTAGTGGCCACAGTGAGTTATGCCTTCATAATCCTGTTTTGCACAGGAACCTTCAATGATGCAAAGACTGAATCAGTGCACAGTCTTGTGAAGCTCTCTGTTAAAAACCTGTTTGAAGTGGAGGTCTCAGATATCTATCTTCATGCTTGTGGAAGTGGCCAGACTTTTTCTATCTGAGAAGTAAATAAGCCTGCTTCCTCTGGAGGTTTGCTTTCCTTAAGAAATGAGTGGAGGGGGAAAGGGTGGAGAATGAGTATGGATTAAGTGCTTTATTTTCTTTCCCTCATGGACTCTGTTAATAAAACTAGTCAGAAGGCAGAGCTCTGCAAATACTGCTCTCTTCCTCTCTGGGATAAAACATGGAGGCACGTTAAGGGATATTGTTATTCTGGCCGAAAGATCTGATATTAAAATGTAGATATACATTCAGTATGAGTACTTTGTACCCAAGGAGAAGACTTAATTTTCTTCTCATGCAGGAATTAGAGCTCAGGGTGTCAACAGTTCTCAGATTCCTCTGATTCCGTCTACCTTTGAACACTACCACTTCCTTGTAAAGAAGACCTTATTTTTTTTTTTTCTCTCTGACTCTTTCTAATTTTTTAATTTGTAAAATGTTTTGGTCGAACTTCCATAATTCAACTGATTACAGCATGAATATTCAGCAGAAATAATCTTATTTAAGCATTTATTACGTCCAAGATTGGGATTTAAGGCACGTTCACAGAGTGTATTAGGACTGCACCTAGTTTTTGCTGTAATCCCTTTTTAGCTTGCTGCTCCTGCCATAGGTAACAGATTGAATTTAATTAGTCTATTTTATTATTATAATTATGCATTTTCTGAAAACTGAACAACCCTACTTAGGAAATTGTTACTGTGTTTTCCACTAGATTTATTTTTACTGTTTTTCCTGGCACATCTCTAACAGAAACAGCATTTGGACTGATCACTGAAGCTTCTCTCCAGATAGCTAAGGGGAAAATCCATGGCTCTTTATTTACACGTACACTGTGCTTGAGCTAGAGTGACCTACTTAAGAAACACTTCACTTTTTTTCCCTTGTAAACGTGTGGGTAAAGAACCAGATGATGAAACAGCATGTCTTTTTTTTTTTTTTCTCTCTTTTTTTTTTTTTTGTGTGTCTGTTTTTAGAAACTCTCAGAAGGTTAAGCAAAAGGTATGCAAGTGGTAGCGTTCACACACTCATTCCCATATTTTAAAGGACAAACAAGCATTTTATGATGCAGTGTAAGTTTCTGCATTCACAGGCAATTAACATTTCATATGCTGGTGTCTCTATGCTAAACTCAGTGACTGAGGCTTGACTAGAGCATCCACACCAGCATCCACATTTGATCTAACGTTTGCAAGAGGCAGTGAATCCACCCATGCTAAAGAATACTCACCTGATAACATGAAGATAATTATTCCCACTGCTTTTGTCTTCAAGGCACCACCAGAAGCTTTTTAATCTAAATTTGTATGACTTTAACTCCATGTATTTTTGTTGTATCTTTCTCATGCTGAGATAATGAGATTTTATACTGGCACTTTGTCTCACTGATGATTCCAATACTTCTCCTAACCTAAGCATTTACAGCTTATTAGTCTTAATTTTCTTTTCGCTGGAAAGAAGTAATTTCCTTATGTGTGTTCTTTGAAAATAAGTGCAAGAGCATCAAGTGTCAAATACCTAAACATGGGAAGAATTGAACAAGTTTCTTTACTCTCAGCCTCTGGGTAGAGTGATTTAAATAGAGTTGTATCTTTTAATCACATCAAAGCTGCCTAAATTGTGTTTTTATCTGTAGCTTATTTGGTACTCCATGTATGCCTGTCTTACACCTGCTGCTCTGTTAAACAATCCCAGAGTTGTATATGTTTGCATAGCTTGAATTTTTTTCTGCTGTTTCATAAAAGACATGAGCTGCCTTTTCCCTCTTCTCCAGGTACTGGATTATAAAATTTCATCAATCAGATTTTTACCTGGGTATGTTTTATTGCTGTCCTGGGTTAAGGACAGTTAACCCAGGACAGTTGCATTCACCTCTAACATTAGTCTGTAAATGTAACAAATATTTCAACATTCTTATACCATTTTTCATGTAATGGACTTTTCTCCAGAGTCTTGATCGTCCCTTTCACTGCGTGAAACAGTACACGCAGATACTGCTCTCTGCATCAGCTGAGTAACTTCTCCTCCCTGTACCTCTGAAAACCACAAGCCCATGTTAGATCTTCCTCCTGTCCTCTCTTTCCTACTCCCCTAGCACATTTGAACACAGTTCATAACCCCTTCTGTGAATACTTTGCAGATGGTGATTTCCAGGCTACATCTCGTTGGGCTGGAAGAGTGGCATGGAGTCTTTGCTCCTCTGCAATTACTTTCTGCAGAGTTGGATCCAGTGGTTTTGTGGCTGAAAATGAATCATTCATGGAATTGTTTCCATGGTTGGATAGAGCCTTGGGTGACATGGTTTAGTGTGAGGTGTTCCTGCCTATGACAGGGGGTTGGAACTAGATGACCTTAAGGTCCTTTCCAACCCTAACTATCCTATGATTCTATGATTCTATATTTGTTCTCCTTGCTCATAAGGATTTCCAGGGTAATACAGCTTTCACATTTCCTCAGCAATGATTTTGTGTTTGTTTAGACTTGTTTTGTGTAATGTTGGGCATCCAACTAATTCCTGAGAAACTCTGTAGAGATCCGCTTATGTGGTAGTTGTTCTCCACATGAATTTACCAGAGTAGGCTACAAAACATGTAATCCTGCAGGTAACATGCTACCTATTTTCACAGTGTTATTAACAGATTTTTATTAGCATTTATTTTTTCTGAAATTATGTTTAAGTTTGAGATTATCTGCAGTGATTGTTATTTTTTTTTGCTTTTTTACTTTATTTAAGGTTTTTTTTGTTGTAAAATACAAACAGTTGAAGTACCTTGAGTCTTTCATTGTCATCATTAAGAGACTTTAGTGTGTGGTTGTATTTCCACGTATACAGTAGGACCAGTATGATTTATTTTTTGCCAAGAATAAATATATATAAAATCACACTTTTTCTTCTTACAGCTGAGCTTCTTCTCTGGGGTAATATTTATGTTTTATATATAGCCACTGTTTTGGACACTTCAGATACATCATGGAAATAATAAATTATGTTGACTGAATGCTACAGTTAAAAAAAATCAGGCTGTGCATATATATATAAAATATATATTGAAGTGAGGGTAATCAGCTGTCAGAATCATTTGCCAAAAGCTGTGGTGAATTTTCTAATGTTTAAATCAAGTTCAGCAGTTCTTTCAGAATATCTTTAATTCAGGAGTTCTCAGCCTGTTTTAATGGATTACCTGCCAGCAGTAACAAATGGTAACTAGGATAAAACTGCACGTTGTCAGGAAGCTTAAACTTTATAGCAATCTGCATTACTGTTAGAAAATTTGTAGGGGTCTGTGAACTGAAAAATATGACAACTCCTTATAATTCAGAAAGGAATTAATTCAGGCAGTGTCTACAGCCCATGTTCTGCAGAAAGAGAGAATACCTAATCACAAGGTTGCCTTCTGGCTCTCTAATCTCCTTGTAATTAGAGAACTATCCTCAGCTTTAGGAAACCTGCATCCAATTCTTCTCCTTGCCTTTGACTTCCTACATGATGTTGTGTGAGTCACTGACACAGGGATCATTACAGAAACTTGGAGTATGTCTGTGATGACAGTTAAGTGTGAATCTAAGTGTCAGCTGCTTTGTAAAAGACAGGGAAGACAGCTTTGCCAGGGTGTTTGTCTGAAGAAGAGATGTTAGAAGTTATTCAGTGATTCAAGGTATTCATGATACTTGGGTGTTCGGTATTGTCCCAAAAGCCAGCATGTAGCTGCACAAACCCCTTCATCCCTTTCAGATATCTGTAACTGGACAGGATATACCCCTCAGGCCCTGGCAAGATTGGGTATCTTAAATGGTTGGATTTATTTACCTCAACAATGCTTGGCAGGCTTGATAGCAAAACAAGACTGCAGTTTCTGCAGTGTGACTTGAGGTTTGACCTTTAGACCAATTCAGTTAAAGATGGGATTTGATTTCCAATATTTACTGATGGGACTGGAAAACAGAAGCTACAAACAAAACAAACAAACTATAATCCTGTATGTATTTAACATAATTCCATGTGATTAATGCAGCCACCCCCTCTGATTGCATGAGCCAATTCTGAGGGATGGGGACACCGCATCTGTCCTGTCTCAAAGCTCCCAAAGCTCTGGGTCATTGCTAGCCAAGTGAGGAGGGAGAAACTGCTCCATCTCCTCCTTCCTCCCAGGAACTACCCCCTCAGGCCACCTCCTCAGGTGCTGCTCACACTATTACTCATCACTCACTGGTCTTCTTCATCAAGTATTGTAGGGTTTACCTTGGTTCAATTTTTCATGCCACTTTAATGGTTTACCCTTTCTTCCGTGAGATCCTGTGTTTGATTTTGCTTCAGTTCTTTAACCATAAAATGAAGATGCTTTTGTCTCGCATTGAAACAGAGCAATCCATTAAGCACTCTCTGTCCTGCATCTGGCCAGTTGGACGCTGGCATCTCTCCTGATTCTTTTCCCCTGAGGAAACAGTTTTTCCAGCTATGTAAGTCCTGAGCCTGATGCACAGCTGGGTTTGCTGCTGCTGCTGCTCAGCAGTGTGGTGTGATGTGGAGTGACAGCTAGCTTTAGAAAGGTTGCAAAGGATGAGAAAATAGTCTGATTTGTACCAATTTGGCCCAGGGATAGAAGGCTGTGGTGGGATTCTAAAACCTGGGTTACACTCCAGGGCTGCCAAGATCAAAGTCTTCATTTAATTATTTACAAGGTACCACGCAACCAGAAATGTGTGACATTTTTCTGTCATGGAGCCAGTAGGAAAGAAGAAAATCAGGCTCCTCTTTTTCCTTCTTTCCTTCTTTCTCTCTCATTCTAATATATTTTGTTCCTTTCATTCCGTATACTCTTCTTCAGAATTATTCTTTGAAAATACTTCCTTCCTTCTATGCCAGCACTCAGTCACAGATAATCTGTCCCAGAAATGCCTGTTTTGGGACATTCTGTTTTGGTCTAATGCTGTTCAACCACTTGTGTCCTGCAATGATAAGCATGCTACAATAACTTACATTTTTTCATTTTTCATTTATCTATTTTCTGAAGTCTCTAAAGAGAGATTTATACAGACTACACTTTCTCATCTTCCATAAAACCGGGAAAAAAAATTTAATGGGTAATAAACCAGGAAAGGCCTCTGCACTGATGTTTAATAGCTTGAGTCTACTGATTGCGGTTAAGCTTTTTCTAGATTAAATCTGAGCAAGTCGGAAGAGAAGCAAGCACAGTGAAGGGGGTTTATTTGAATGAGCATCAAATAATAAACAAATCTGATGTGGAAGCAAAAAGAGAGTCAGGAATAAAGGATGTGTGTGAAGCCAGATAAACAAAAAATTACCACTTCTGGTTTGCAGCATTTAGAGACATTAGCTGAGTTAAGTTTCATGCAATTCTCTGTACATGGCCTCTTAAAGTTCTACAGCGTGGGTTTTTGTAGCATTGATGTTCCTTATAAGAAAATCATATTAGGGTCTAGTCTTGTCAGAGCTAGTGTTTATGTAAATTCTGGATTCCAAGATTAAAGAACATTAAATTAAGGCAATGCACAACAGTAAGAGATGTGCCGTTTTTTTTCATCATGGTGATATATAAAAAGAATTATCTCGAGGAATATCAACTTCCTTCAAGGAAAAAATAATTCATGTTAATGTCAGGAATTTGAGATAAAAATGGAGATTCACAACAGAAGCATGGATAATGCAGAGGAAGAAAAGAATCTCTGTAGGAAGGAAGAGTTTCCATGGTATATGAAATAGAAGCTATAATTAGGCTATAATGGAAACACTGAAGATTTATTAAATGTGTTAATCATAGCGTGGAAGAGCAGCTGAACACAAGTTACATAGTTTCTGTGGGTGTTCATACTATTCACTAATTCACCTTTTGGACTAGTGAATCAAACAGGGTCACCTGTGTTTGAAACAAGAGATGCTCTTGTGAAATCGTGTGTCTGATAGGAGGTAACATGAGAGAAGCTGCCAAAACCTGACATGCTGGAAAAAAAAGGGGCTTTCTAGACTGGGTCATGAGTGGTCATGTCTTGGAGTGAGAGGTGACTGTTAGGTAGGGCAGAGAAGGCTGACAGAATGTTAAGCTGCAGAGCAAAAATAAGTTGCTGATCTCAGGACTTGCATTGTGGTGTGGTGGTACTGAACGGAATTGTTCTGTGATTCAAGATCCAGCATTATCTGTGGTGCCAGCTGCATCCCCTGGGGCCAGTGCATGTCTGACATCCCATTACTGTCTCAAGTAAATCTAATTAATTAAAATACTTTATTTTCACTAATAAGGACATTTTTTTGTTGTTGTTGAAATGGGTATTCCCTAGGTATAACAAAAAGGTCAAAGGAAGTTAAATTAGTCTTATCATTCAGGATGTTGAGGTCTAAAAATAACACTATGCTGTAGTGCTTTCCATCAGAATCAAATCTTTCTTATACAATGAAATCTGAGCTGAGTTGTTACTGTAATAATATCCATGTGACCATGTATTTAAAAAGCTGTATTTTGTATTTTCTAAGTGTTGACTCTGATTTAGATTTGAGAGTCACCACTTTATTCCTGGAGGAATTCCTAAAATGCTGTTATGTACATATGTACTTAAACGCTCTTCTTGGCTTCTGGAAACCATATAGAAAACACTGTTTCCAAAATTCATTTCATGATCCTCCTGATGTCGTCTCTGACCTAGCCTTGTCAGCGCATAAGAAAAAATTAAATTAGTATACGAAAAGCTCAGCCATGAACAATGCATAGAAGCTACCAACAATTTTCATAGCACTGGCTACTGTTTGCAAAATATTCCCATTGAACACTTTAACTGTTATGTAAGATTACCTGAGGAATTTTTCTCTACCACGTTCAAGAAACAGGTATGTAAATTTGCAACGCAAATACTCCCCAATTGCCCAAGAATAACAGGATAAGAAATCCCTCACTTAGACTGGAAAAACAAGTGCTGCTGGAGATCTGACCTGTTATCTATTGAAGTCAACAAAGAGCCTGCTTGCTGACTTCAGATGTGAGGGCTTTGGATCAGCTCCTGAGGGCTGCTGCACACACCCCGTGTAAACAGAGGATTGTCTCCTAGGTTTGTACACAGCAGATATCGGCACTTTATTCTTGGAGTAAACAGCAAATTGCAGTGTACCTGCCCGCTTCGCATTTGTGGTAAATCTTGGCCTGTGTTTTCATATAACAAAGCACCATGATATCAGTCCCTGAAGAAGTTCTTTTGCCTTTTGCAGGAACTACTTTGAGGCTATGGTTTAGTTGTGAGTGAATATACAGGCAGTGTTCAGCCAGGCTGCTGTTAGTTCGTAGTGATGCTTAGTGAGGGTAAAAAAGACCAGGTTTGGTCTGCCTTTCTCTTTAGCACAAGGTACTCAAAACCACACGGGAGCATGTTTGCCTAGAGGAAAGGAGGCAGAGGATTTGCACTGTTTGTATTTAATAAAGCATGGCTTTTAAGTGAGTGTTACTTGCCATGGCTGTTGCTGTTTAGACTCCAACCTATAGGTTTAGCTGTGAGAGAGAAAAAGGCAGGTTTTAGATCTGTATTGGGATAAGCAGAAACCCCCAAAATAAATCCTTTAAAAAATAGCAAACATCCCAAACAACCTTGCAATGTCTTGGAACTGTTACTATTTGTAATAAAATAAATCTGGACTAAGTGTGTCACTGACACCAGAATTTGGCCCCAAAGTGGTAAATCTGGAAGATATGCACTCAGACTTCTGCTACTTATTTTCTGCTCTGTTGGTCCCTTTCTCTTCTACTAATACACACTATAAACACACACTCTCTTTCTGGCTTGTTCTCCTTCTCTCACTGCTGCTTCTGCAGCTGTCAAATCCTCTGTTTGCAAATTAGCAGGAGGTCACCATTCCAGCTGGATCCTATTTTTCCACATCCTCAGCCCACTTTGATGACTAAGCAAAGATCTGCTTATGTGAACATCCAAGGAGCAAAGACAGGCGAAGGTGAGCCTAGGCAGCTGGCTGAAAACAGGATCCCATTTCGTTACTTGCCCCAAGACCTTCCAACACCTTTGTGAAACTGAGCATACCAGCAGGTGCATCGTATCAAAAGAGGTTCCAGAAATGATAACAAAGCTCAAGACTGTAAAAAAGAAAATCTTTATTTTGGTTAAACCATGTATGTTTTCATAGAACATCTATAGTACCACATCCAAAGATTTAGTTTTTTTAAAATCAGCAATATTATCTTCATGAGATATAACCATGATGTATACTACAACCACCTGATATAACAGGATTTCCTTCAGTTTCTTTGCTTATAACTTGCTGCTTATACAAAAAAATCACTGATCACTTTTTGCCTATACTTGAGAAGCTTAGGCTGCTGAGCACATCTCACATCTTTCTGCCATTTTGGTCCCTTCCCCATCACCTTGCCACCTGAGTTTCTGGTAAAGCAGTACAAGCAAGGATTCAGTAACCTTTGCCCCATACACTTTGAACATCAGAGATCCTGTCCACAAACCACACAAATCTTACTTAGGTGTCGTTAAGGTATGAACATAAGTCATAGAGCGTAAACTAATGCTGGGAGGAAGAGAGCTTCTTCGATCAGCATCCATCCTGCTGCTGTGTGGGTGCTAGTGGCTTCTGGGAGTGGAAGCAAGGTGCGTGTTCATGCATGTGTGCATGTGGATCTGTGTGGATATGTGTAGGTGCATGTAGACCTGAGTCGCAATGGGCAGAATAGGGAAGATGCCATTAAGCACCAAAGGTTATTCCAGTTCTCGCCAGCCCTGGAGAAGGTTTGGAACAACAGAGGAGGGACACTGAGCACCACTTATTTCTCTTACGCTCTTCTTAGGAGTGAGGGTGAATAGACAAGGGACAAGATACTGAGCAAAAGAGAGGGCCTGCACCTGTGTGAAAGCATGTTTGGAGTGTAAGAATTCAATGGCCTCATTTGATTTGTAGTTTAAGCTTGTCATTGGGGTGGCTTTATTTTAAACAGGTCCTGGCCAAGTTTTTAACTTTTTCTCTCACTCTCTAGATAAAGGAGGCTCATGGTTTCATTTTGATATGCCTTCATAATATTTTTTCTTCTTCTTGATGATGCAAGTTAGTCTAATTATACAGCAGACTTGTTGATAATGTAATGTGACTGTTCTGAGTATTGGGGATTCCTCTCCCAGCCCTGTCGAATTCGCGTGAGAGGTTTGTCTAGACAAGGAAATATCAGCACAAATTTGACAACCAGCACCATGCACGGAATAATGAGGGAGAGCATGTAGGCATTTGGAAGATACCATCTGTACGATGATGGGCTCAGGAATCGTTTTCCCCCATAAACCAGTGTGTGTGCAGTGCACAAAATCAGTGTCAGATATCCCAGTTTGGACTAGAGGAGAGCAAAGGAAAAAAAAGAAAGAAGTGGAGGTTAAAAAACTAAATTAGTCCAGAACAAATGCAATTTACAGGACACAGTAAGCTTTTTGAAACGTGAGCTTTGGGACTAATTGGGGACTGCTGAAAAGAAACTGGTTTATATAATATAAAGACTCTTACTTTTTTTAATAAAGATTTATTCAAATGGATTTAGGTGAAACACATTTCTTTGGGGTTTTTTTCTGCATCAACAGCCCTGATAATTTTTGCTAGCTCACACATACTGCCTGGTGGATGCCATATTTGGGAAAATACAGAGAAAACACTGCAATTCAGTGGAGAGATCCAAGCTTTTATATGCTCTAGTGCTAATCCATCCAGAAACACCATACTGTGCAAGTTTCTGGCCTTGATAAAACATTCATTGATAGTAATTTCCCTTTCCCTTGCCTCCCCTCCCCTGCCAGCCCAGCTCCTGCAGAGGCATGGCAGCTTGCACCGAGCTTCCTCCAAACGGGGGGCTTAGATTATAGTGTTATCAAGTGCAGCCTGTTTATAGGCACATCAGTTTTTAAAGTCTGCAGAAACTGCTTGGCACTGAGAGGATCTGAGTTATAAAGTAATTTTTCAAACCCATTTTAACTGAATTATCTTCTGAACCAACAAAATTAACCCAATAAATGGCTAAAATATTTTGTGACTTAGCATAATTGTGGAATTTGATAATTTCACAATGTCAGCTTTCTGTTTGTCATTTAGGAGCTCACGTCTTCCCAATTTTCTGTTGTTAATGCAGTAATCCCAGTTGTACCATAAGCAGCCGTCAGAGCAGCTGCGGTTCTTTACAGGTGAGCTGTATAGCTGTGCAGATTTTTTTTCCCACTGTGTGATGGTGGATAGTGCACACATCACATTTGGAGATACTAATGGAGGAAAGCCTCAGGTCTCTAGCAAACCTGCCTGTGGTCACAGTTGAATAGGGAAGAAGGTGTTTTTAGAATAAGTCTTTTTCTTACCTGTACAAATCGAAATTCTCTCCAGTTGACATTGTTGCTGACTGAAGGCAAGGAAGTTATTCCCAGAAGAACAAATAAAAAAAATCCTAAAATCCCCAAAGCCACGTAGGAGTCACTAACCCAGGCATTAGTGGTGTCGAGTGGTTCTGTTTTATTGTTCAGGACCTGAAGAAAAGAAGAGCAGGTGTATCTTAGTAATAGCAGGTTTAGGACCACTATGCAGAAAAAATATCCTTTGAATTAACTAGGAAATAAATTTTATATATTAATTCCCTGAAAATTATTGGATATTTACTTTGAATGCCTTCTCAAAAAGCAAAAGGGGCATTATATTACGTATAGGTTCCGTGTACCTGTGATTGTGGTTTGTGTTTTACACTTCTGTAGGCCTGCTTTTGAGGACAGCTACGTGATCCTCTGTTGTTATATAAAGTCAGAAAGTCAAAATGAGTGCCATTTTCAGAGACAAAAATAGCACCACTATTAAAGGTATATAGAGAAATGGGGAAGTGTGTTTCATTAAATTACTCTAATTTCCCCCACTTATTTTATTCATATGTAGACTATTTAGGAGGAAGACTGAGGCCAGAAATCGCCTCAACTCCGCATAATATCAACAAACATTGGATATACCAGTGGTTAAAAGGAACACAGAAACTAGGAAAATAAACCTGTTGTAAAGAACACTGGATTGTCCACATGAATTTCTGATGCTCAAGACAGATAGATAGTATTTGTAACAGGGCTGGAAAAAAAGAAGACATAGGGAAGGGAACAAACCTTACCTGAGAGATGATTCGACTGCCCATTCTCCATCTTACAAAATAGCGGATTGGGATAACAAGAGTGTACAAAACATGCAGGGAAGCAAATGCCAAGGCTACTAGTCCAAGTTGTTTCCTGCACAGCATCCATTTGTCCAGCCAGTCTGGGAAACGGTGGTATTTGGTACCTCTGTATAACTGAATAATTGCAGCCAGTACACCAGGAAGATAAACCAAGGCTAGAAGGATGAGGGCCAATATAGGGCAGATTCGATTTGGAATGGAAATTGCAATAAAGAATGAAAAGTCTTCATTTTCATAAACATAAGGATAAATCACATTGCGAATCAAACAGTAGAAGAAGAAGAATGCAGCTAAGCCAAAGGACAAAAGGATGGGAAACTTCCACATTGGAAAGAGCCGCAGAGGGTAATTTTCTATTTCCTGAGCAGCCAAGAGGGATCCCTGATCTAACGGAGTGAGACCCAGTGCACGAACAATATTCATCACCATTTGTTTAGCTTCCATGTCATCTCCACAGACAAACACCTGCAGCCAAAACCAAACAGAAGCTTTCTTTAGACAGACCTTAGTGACATTCTCCATTGCCATCTTGCCTAGATATGGATGATGAGCACAAGCTTCCTAAGCTACTTGTTGGCTTCCCTGCTGGCTCTAATTTACATAGGCAAAAAGTAGCATATAGGTACTTTCTCGGCCAACAAGTCCAAGAACCAGGAATACGAAACTTTTCCTTGGGAAAAAGATTGTTTAAAGTGGCAAAATTTTGTATCTGGAAAGGACAATGTGTAACACACTTAGTACAAGTCTTTACCTAGAAGACTTGATATACTCTTCTGAAGACCTGCAAGCAGTTTGTAAGCATGAGATTTTATAGGAGTAAATACGAGCAAAATTTTCAATAGGAATGAATAGGAACAAAATTTTCAGGTGCTGCTGCAGTGGTCCCAAAGTCCTCCAGGGAATTGGGGACAGAGAACTTTAAAACGTGATTTTCCTATCAAAAAAGTAAATATTATTTCTCTTCAAGTCTAGTAAAATAGATAACAAATCATCTTTTCTGTGAGTGTGCAAGACAGTACTCTTTTGGAACTTCAGAAAGGGGGCAATTTCTGCTGTCACTGGTATGATGAAGTCTTGTAGAGCTGAGGCTTGGAAGTCCTTGGGTTTGTAATTTGGCCAAAACCATTTATCTGGCAGCAGAAAGTGGAGCTAGCAATGGTTGAGTAGCTGTCTGATTCTATTTGTTGTAAAAGAGCACTGTCCCTCGCAGTGCCAGAAAACAGGGTAATAATAAATGGTTTGCCTTCAGGTAAGCTGCTGTATTGCTTTCTATGACCAGCTCTGTGCCCGCTGGCTTGTGGTTAGGGAGCTGGTTAAAAGCACACACTGTTGTGGTAAACTTCCATGGTGATGAATTCTCATTTAAAAAACTTTCTGAATTTATT
Organism: Coracopsis vasa; assembly: GCA_026283785.1. Lineage (NCBI taxonomy): Eukaryota > Metazoa > Chordata > Aves > Psittaciformes > Psittacidae > Coracopsis > Coracopsis vasa. The sequence continues at coordinate 2,837 of JANHGB010064921.1, read as the reverse complement.
CACCTTCCAGCTCACTTCTGTTGGCCATATACATTCTAGTGCCCCATTATATCCCTTGCCTCCTTGTTTTTGCTCTCCTAATTCTATTTTTGCTTTCATATATTCCTCCTGTCTCCTTTCTGTTTAACTTTACAATCCCGATGAACAAATGATGTAACCCACATTTCCTCCTGATTTGCTGTTTCTCTTTGTAGCTCTGCTATCTTTCTTTCCTTGCTTCTCTACTGTCTCCAAACACCTTCCTGAGTTCAGAGGCAAGCTATTGATATTTCTTGTCATGCTGTATTACAAGCCAAAAGTAAATTTCAGCTTACATTTAATTTTAAATGGTTGATTATAGTGAAAATACCATCTGAATCCTGTCTGATTCATATATCCCATGTGTGTTTTGTCTAGCTGTGAAGAAGCTATATAATACTTAACTCTATGGCATAAGAAACCGTGGTTGCTGAGACTTACCTGCCGGCTTGCATCCAGTGTGCCTGATTGCAAGGCCCAGGCTGACACAGTGTTAAAGGCTTTCACAACCTTAGCTCCAGGCACCAGCTGAGCAAGGTACTCTGCATTGGATTCAGGATACTCATTTATTTTTAAGTTGTTGCTTACGTCCACCAGGACTTTTCCATGTAGGATTTCTGTTAGTGGTGTAAGGAAGTTGTAATGTTGCCTCTGGATTGCTATAATGATGATAGCAGCTTTCTGTGCTGCCTCTGCGTGGCTCAACACCTCTGCACCCTTGGGAATCAGGCTGGATGTCTGTGTGCTCCGGCTTCCAAACACAACGGGATAGCCAGATTGAATCATTTTATGCCCCAGGGCTCTTCCAAAATCTCCAGTTCCAAATATGCACACTGTCTCTCTTTTGTTAGAGGTGTTAGGAGCCAAAGCCATTACGTTGGAAGAATTTTTATTCATCTGTTAAAAAAAAAAAAAGAAGAAAGTAATAGGAACAAACAAAGTAAAACATCAATCGCTTGACAATGAAAGTTTAGCGTCCATTCTGGTGATGCAAAACAGATACGTGGAAGTTTGCTTGCCTCTTAATATGCTTCCTGCACACTCTTTGAAACACTCACTCTCAGAAGATTTCTGTACAGATTTTAAAAACCAGTTCTGATTATTCACCTCTCTGTCTTTTACAGCACCCTCTTTTCCATCCATTTTATGGATTTTAATATTCAGCTGAACTGTTGCAGTTTTCCTCTCCCAAAAGGAAAGAAGGAGGAAAAGATACAGAAGCACAGACAGCAAGGGTCGCGCACGTTATTTCTGCTTGCTTATGCTATATAAAAGCATTGTAGAGGAGTGTGTTTCTAATTGGATTAGAATCTGGAAGGCCTTTTATAAAATATACTTGAATAGGAGATATTATAAAAGGTAACTAAAAACCTTTCTGTTGTCTTCAGTATTTCCTTAATATGACTAGTCAGTGCTAGTTTGTTTTATTATTGTTCTTCAATTTCCTGAAGAATGTCTTGTGAAGCATTTGGACAGTGGAATTGGAACATTTCATGTTGAACATAGATTTTTGATATTTATATATTACTCAATAAAATTCCGTTTGAGGTTTTTATCTATCCTCCTTTATCACTGTACCTGGAAGCTTCAAAGTCTTTAATGTATTATCTATGCCATAGCAGTACGTATGCTCTGTACTTGCAGAGTGAGACCCATGATACAAATACAGAATCAAAAAGGTCTGCTCCAAAGGTCTTGCAGCAGGTTCACGTGCTGTGGTCCTCACTTTACAAAAGGTGAACTCAGACTGGAAACCTTAGGCCCCGAGACAAACCTCCAGCAGGAGATCTTGAGACACCCTTCTCTTGGCCTGGCCAGCAATTTAGTACTGAGAGCAACCATTCAATTTGCAGGAGCCCTGATTCAAGACTCACTGCATCACAGGTAACTGCCTTAATTAAAGCTGTGGGAATAACTGATTTCTCAATTTGCACGAAAAAAATGCATGAAATAAATAGTTAGCTATTATTAGTTAGCTAATGGCTTTGCTACTGCTGATTATTAACACTTTGCTTACATTATTCTGCGAAGCACCATTCAGAACAAAAGTGCCATCTGAAAACACTGGGGTGATGTTCTTAATTTTCTTTCGTATTTTTCTCTAGCCAGAACAGTTTTTGCATTTTAAAACCCTGGCACAATTTTAAATTATTTGACCAAAAACTTGCATTTGCTTGGTTACTAAAGAATCAGGCCTGAACTTTTCCTACACTACAGTTCTGTGACCTAGAGTTAAGGACCATGAGTTAAGGATGCATACATCTTTTTGGCCTGTGCTGTCAGGTGTTAGCTTCACTACCAAGACTGGCAGAGAAATGCTTATCCTGAGACTCATATGTGAAGATTTTGGCTTGAGCAAGCTCTGTATACAGCTAGCCCAGCCCTTAGTTGGCATCAGTGTCTGCTTAGCACTGTTCTTGCAGTGAGCTGTGGGAGCCCTGGGATTTAGAGAGCTGCCAACAGAGTTTGCTTCTGATCAGTAGGCAAAGGCATTGGCTCAGGCAGAGAAGGGAGTGAGGATCTGTGTGCTCATAGCCTGTGTGGCTCATGCAGGTCCCATGGGAGGCTTTGCAGTGCAGCATTGTGTCAACCCCAGATCTCCTGAACTGCGGGCCCAGCTACCCAGCTGGACTCTGTGTACTTTGTCAAGTAACGGACTGAGCATGAAAACAGAGCCTCAAAAGGACCCATCTGAATGTCTCCTGCATATTTGTGTGCTCTGACACATGCATACAAATGCAAAGTCCTTTGACATATTTAAAAATAATTCTCTGAGAGCTTTATTAATGTCCCATGAGGCTCTAATGTGACTAAAGATA